>BJKM01001026.1:0-126401 GCA_015082035.1 Chaenogobius annularis | reverse complement strand
GCTGCTCTGCAGATGACAGCACACAGGCTGTAATCTAGTCTAATGAAAGCAGATCTAGTTGATCAAGCAGACTTGGTGTGCTTTGGTGTGTAAGGATATAGAAAAACCTGGTATGACACTTTATTTATCTGGCTTCTGTAACCCTGCAACTTGTACTAGGTCTAAGCATTCTACGAGAGGCCTTATGAGGCATAGTGCTATACTGGAAAGCAGTGTAGCCTCAGCTCCACTGTAAAAACCTATGGATCTTGATTGACCAAGAGCTCTACATCAAACCACAAATAATATCTAAGCCTGTTTAGAAACATCTATGTCATCTGCGTAATAAGCCATATAAAGTCAGAAAGAATCTGCTTTAAGAAGGATTGCTCGAATCTAATACGTTGGTGCCTTATGGCGTGTTGTTACATTTCTAGATAATAGACTACTGTAAACTGCCTGCTGCAGCGTGTCGTAAAAGCGCCAATACAAAAGTTTTCAACGTGTTTAAGAATGCAGCAGCAAGATCTGATACAGGATAACTAAAAAAGAGAGCACATTACGTACGCGTGCTCGAGTCTCTTCACTGGCTCTGTTCGGTTTAGAATCAAAATTAAAAATCCTCCTCTGACTGACAAAGCATAATGACCTGGCCCATCCACTAGAAAAGTAGGTCATAGTACCGTTATCATCCAAACAGAGCACTCACTCTCAATAATGTCTGGACTTCTGGTGGCCAGAGCCTTCTAAAAAGCAAACAGTAAGGAGGTAGTGACGGTTTTAGCTAGGGAGGTAAGCAAGTTTTATTTGTAGAGCACAATTCATATACACAAGGCCAAATTCAATAGTGTCTTCACACAACAGGAAAAAATGGTCATTAAAATCACGAAAAGACATGGCAGAAATAACAAAAATAGTTCAAGAACATAATAGAGAGAAGAGTGCAAGAAAAGCATTTTCAGTCATTATGCACAGCCAAACAAATACAGTTTTATGTATTAGATTTAGTAACATTGCCAGAGATAGGGCTGTTTCTCACATCCTCAAGGAAGACTGTTTCCAGATTTTAGCTGCATAAAACTGAACGGCAGATTGACCCATGGTTTAGTCCTGACTCTGGGACCAGCAGAGGCCCCTGAGGTCCTCAGAGTCCGAGGGATGGGTTCATAATGGCACTGAAAATGGCCAGAGATGTACTTTGGTGCTAGGCCCATGGGAGAGACTTGTATACAAGCAGAGCTGCTTTGAAGTATATTCTCTGAGCCACAGGGGGCAGTGCAGAGACCTGAGACGACAGGACTTAATGTGATCTGTTTACTTCCTGGTTTCGGTCAGGACCCGAAGCACGAGCGTTCTGGGATGTAGCTTGCAGCTGTTTTAACAGCTTCGTATTGGGAGAGCCAGTGAGCAGGGCCGTTACAGTAGATCTAATCTACTAGAGACAAACGCATGGATAAGTCTCTCCAGGTCTGGGTTTAGTAACTAGGATTCTTGATTTTGGCAAATGTGGTTTTTAGATGGTTAAACGAAGCTGCTGATGTGATTGATCTGTCGTGGTGCTGGAAATTCAAAATCTGAGAATCCATTATTTACCACAGAATTTCTAACTTGATTTGTAGGTTTTAGAGCGAGACTCTGGAGGGACTGGTTAACACTTTTCTCTTTGTTTTCTGTGGTTGCCAAAGACGATGAATTTCAGTCTTGTCTGAGTTCAGCTGGAGAAAGTTGTTTTTGCATCCACACACTGATCTGTTGGATGCAGTGACAGAGTGAATCCACTGGGTCCATATTCACCTGCCGTCAGTGAAACATAGATTTGAGTGTTCGTCTGCAATCATTGTGATTGGAACACATTCTCGCTGCGTATTACTGACGTTTAAGGCAGCATGTAGAGGTTGAACAGAAAGGGGTCCCAGGATTGACCCTTGGGGCACCCCACAGGTCAGGGGCATCTGGTCTGAGACACAGTTACCAATTTTCGACAAAGAATTTCCTGTCTTCCAGATAGGACTTTAACCAGTTTAGTGCAGTGCCAGTGATTTGCCCACCCAGTCCTCTAGTCTCTGTAAAAGTATCCCATGAGATCAGCAGCGGTCAAAAGCAGCACTCAGATCTAACAGAATTAAGACTGAGGCTTTGCCCGCGTCAGTGTTCAGGTGGATGTCATTTGTCACCTTGACAACAGCAGTCTCAGTGCTGTGATGAGGTCTAAAACCTGACTGGAAAACATCAAATGAGTTGTTTATTAAGAGGAAATCAGTGAGGCTGTTGGGTAAACAACCTTTTCAAGGACTTTGCCCAAAATGGCAAATTAGAGATGGGCCGGTAATTAACTCAGTACTCAGCGGCATCAAGACTGCTCTTCTTTCGAAGAGGCTTTATGACCGCAGTTTTCAAAGAAATTGGGAATGTTCCAGATTGAAGCGACATGTTTTAACTATGTGAGTGAGTGGTGCTAACAAACTGTTCAGCACCAGACTTTAGAAATCTGGTGGGTAAACACATGGAGGCAGCATGTAGATGAACTCAGACTGGTGATGATCTCCTGGACAGTTTTGTCAGTTACAGGTGCAAAAGTGAGTCAGCTCTAAGTGTGTTGGTGGTTTGAGGGTTATTTTTTGCATTGTAGAATTTATAGCATTTTTAATGCCCTGAACTTTGTCATTAAAGAATAATGCAAACTTATTACACTTGGATGTGGAAATGAGTTCTAATGGCAGCTGAGCTGGAGGGTTTGTTGCATTCTGTTTACTGTGGCAAACAAGGACACGCCAGTTGTTCTGCAGCTTCCAATTATTTCAGAAAAATATCCTTCCCTAGTTTCTTACATAAAATGAGGTTGTACATGTACAACTTCTCTCTGTAAATCTCTTTCTGAACTTGGAGCTTCGACTTGCGCCATTTTCGTTCAGCCCGGCGGCACTCCCTTTTCTGTGCCCTGACCGAATCATCATTTCTCCATGGCGCCTTCTGTTTTATTTTTAACAATTTTAGCCTTCATAGGGACATATGGTGTCGCAGAACATTCAAAACACTAGATGTTAACAGAGTTCAAACAAATCATTTACATTAGAACATGAGACATTTTCAAAGTTTAATCATTTCCATAAAAGGTTTTCCCGTGCTGTCATTTATGTGTCTCCTCCGGACAAGCTGCAGGACCAGCGGTGGTTTGGGGGAAAACAGACAGGTCAAAGAAGACACAGAAATTATCAGACAGAGCAACATCGACCATCATTGACGTTTGAAATATTAACCCTTTTGTAAATTAGAAGATCTAGAGTGTGCCCTCTTGCTGTGGGTGGGGCCACTCACGCGCTGAGTAAAGACCGAAAGTTTCAAGGACAGCATGAAGCTCTTTAGCGTTTCTGTCACAGATTTATAAACATGAACAGTTGAATTCTGTCTGTGAAAGTCTGTGCAGTAACAGAGAACAAGAAAAGCCTAAATAGACATATAAATATATTATAAGAATGATATACAAAAAAGAATATTATAACTATAAAACCATAAAAGATAAAGAAAAATAATAAATAAATACAATAATTAACACGAAAATGAAAAAATTAAAAACAAAATAAGTAAGAATGAAAATTACAAAAAACTAGGTACTGAAGACGAAAAGAAGAATAATACTTACCTATAAACAAGAGAATACAATAAGAAAATGAAGAATAAAAATAAAACTAAACGGCGGGGGCCGGGGCCGGGGGCGGGGGGACTGAAAGCATCTCAGTTAAATTCATCAATAAAACTTTTGCAGTGCTGAGGAGGCTTGTATAAAACAATGAAGAGAATGGATGGAGACTGTTTTAGCTCAATTTTAAAAGGCTACGTACTCAAATGTTGAAACACCCCAAAGGACAACATTGTGGGTAACTATTTCATCTCTAACAAAAGCACACACACACCTCTCCTTTTTGTTTTCTCGTGTTTCAGATTCAAACATAAGAGTTGGGTGGAGCAGACTCTATTAGAACTAAATTTCCTGTGTTTTTGTCAAGCCCATGTTTCAGTTAAAAACATAAAATCAAGATTATAAGAAGAAATAAAATTATTAATTAAGAATGATTTGTTACATAAGGATCTGACATTTAGCACAGCAAGTTTCAGACTAGTTTCAGTGAGACTGGGCGTTATCTTTTTACAGGGAATATGAATCAAATTTCTCAGATTGGGCAGTCGGACTCGCATTTTGTTTTCCCATCTGTGTGATGTTACAACAGAAATAGCACTAGGGGAGGCTGTTTTTACACAGGGCCCCGGGTTGGTTTGATTTTTATTATGACTATAAGTCCCGGCAACGCTGAGACCCAGTGCATCCTAGCTATGGGAGATACCAGGTGAAGAGCGAGGGGGATAGGTGGGGGGCTTTTTTTTGGTGTAGGGAGCCGGTGAGCGTTTGCGGGACCAGGTGAAAGGCGGGGGGTTTAGGTGGGGTGAATTTTGTCTGTGTAGCAACAGTCAGGGGAGAGTTCATCATCGTTGATATCAGAACTCTTGATCTTGCTATATTAGGCGTGAGTGGAGCCATCTTAATGCCTGATTTGATCAGATATTCAAGATGGCTGGGAAGGCCCCTGGGTGAGGGTGGAGATGGAAAGGAGAGTGAGGAATCTGTAGTGGGAGTAGATGTTGCAGGGGGGATCCAGGGCTGCTCTGAGGGCAGGATAGGGCGATGGCAGGGATACTGCCGGGCCCGCCCACAGATGGGTCCAAGGCCTTTGATGAGGCCTGTGCAGGAAAGAACTGAAATGACTCCTGCGCTAGCCGTGGTGAAGATTGTTTGTGTGCTGCTGGAGTTGAGATTCTTCGTGCTGGTAGGTGGTGGAGCGGCTGCTAATAAATCCTTTGGTGGAGGCTGTGGTTGTGGTGCTGCTGATGTTGAAACATTGGCTCGGTCTCTGGTTGATGGAGCAGGAATTCTTCTCTCATTCCTCTCTTCTCTAACTATCTGCTCAGGACCCTGTCCAGGCCCAGCCTGTTCAGCCCAGTCCAATGCCTCAGAGCGTGGAGCAGGTTCTCTGTCAGCACCCTCACTCCACCTCTACAGAGGTGTGGGCCATTTCTCTTAAACAGGTCCTCTCGTTTCCAGAATAGATAGAAGTTCTCAATGTAGTGCAATCCTCTTGTTGCACACTCTTTGGACAGCCATGTGTTCAGCTGAAGCAGCGGCTAAACTTGTTTATCTTCCTGTCGATGTTTGGAAGAGGTCCACTTATGAATGTTTTATTTCCATTTTATTAAGCTCGTCGAATAACTCCAAGAAGTCTCTTTTCAAAACTTCAGTCTTCGCGTCGTGTGTCCACTGAGCCCACGTGCACAATCAGCTGTTTAACTCCTTTATGTGTGGCCAAAACATTAGAAATACGTGACGTAATCTCAGTAACTGTGGCGCTGGGAAAGAATGTGTTTTGATTTTTTCATGCATCACGTGACTTCATCGCACCATCCCCAATCAAGACGACCTTGACGTTTCGGCACAGATTCTCTGTCTCTGTCTGCCTTTTCGCCACGTCATGTTTCCTTTGTTCATTTACTTCAGTCTTTGAAAGTGGTAAAAATCTGTTTGTAAGCTGTATTTTAGGTGGCGTTACATTATCTTTGTATTGCTTAGGCTTCGCACTGTTTTCCGGCCTTAGACAGTTTTGGAAACGAAACAGAGTCACTCCGGTTTAGGTTGAAAGTAGCATGTTTTTCTTGTAAAAAATGTGGACTTCTTACCACTGGATGACACTGGGATTGTATCGTGCAGTCCTTTTTCAGATTCCAAAGCAAATATCCGTGCTTGTAGCTCATGAATTTCTTGTTGAAATTTCCAACAGCGTTTACAGGAGTTTGTTTCCCTTCTCACGGACATGTCGCTGGTTCGTCAGATTTGTTGATTAAAACTCGAAAAATGCTCTTAAAATCCTTGGTTGACTTAAAAAAGTCATCATAAAAAATGTTTGGAAGACAAAAAACTGATTTAAAGCAAAATAAATAAGGAAAGCAGCTGAAGCAAGCAGGAGCAAGCCGGAAGCGTCTGCACTCTTCGGAAGCAGAAGTAGCTACAAAGCTCTTGGGTTGTGGAATCGGCTCTCTGTCCATGTTAAAGAGCCCGACAACCAGTCTCTTCAAATAAGACCAGGCTTAAAATTTCCTCTTTGAAATGGCTTATGGTCAGGCCAGTTAGGAACAGAAATAAAACCTACAGTTTCCAGCTATGCTGCTCTAGGAGCAACTATGCTGGAGGAAGTATGGCAGCTTTGAGCACTATCCTCTGCTTCTTACTACTTTTCTATACAAACAAAATTTAACATTTAATTTCACTTGCAATTTGTTAATCGCTTTTTCCTTTTTCTCCCACTTCCCCCGACGGGAGTGGAGCAGGCACATCGATGACCTGTGGATCCAGATGCTCCTCAACTGCCTGGAGAAACGGTCTGCCTGGAGAAACGGTCTCTACTCCATATGAACGGTTCTTCATCGGCCTTGAAGAATTGGTTCTCCTCCTGAGTGGGTCTAGCTCCACAGTCTATCTGCAAATTGAGGCGTGTCCATCTGTCCGTTCCAAGGGAGTCGGATCTCTCCTTCACTGTGGAACTTCTCCAGGTTTTCTACTTTTTCCCAAAGAGGTTTGGTAGTTTTTCCTGGCCGAGAAGGAGGGTCTAAGGACAGGGGAGCTTGGGACATCTGTCTAAGGACACAGGACGCTGGGACATTTCCAAGTCCCTATGAACATTGTTTATTTTGTTTTCCACTGTAGCCCCTCGAGGCAACTACTGCTGTGATTTGGGGAGTTAAAAAAATAAATTGAATTGAATTACTTTCTATGCCGATGTCATGGACCTGATTGTAAACCACCCTGATGGAACCCTAATTTGTGGCGGCGATTGGAATCTTCGCATCTTCGCATTCACTGGAGGAACTATAAGTTCCTCCAGTGGGAAAACCATCCCAAAAAAGGATGTTCTAAAATGCTACAAGAAATGAAAAGGATAAGACGAGAAATGAATGACCTGACTTCACAGGAAATAGTTAAGAAAATGCTCTTTACCAAACAAAGATATTATGAGAGTGGATCAAAACGTTGTAAATTACAATCTTGGAAATTTAAAAAACAAAAAGCTGAAGGAACAATTTTTAAAATACAGGACAGGCAAAATTATGTAATCTTAACTAAACAAGACCAAATTCAATCAACATTTGAATCCTTTTATAAAAAACTTTTTTCAAAAATTCCAGACCATAAAGAAGACGATATAAATTCCTTTTTGGACACCCTCAACTTGCGTGTTATGTCAGAAGAACAAGTAATAATAAATCTCCGGGGTGCGATGGGTTCACCTATGAGTGGTATAAAGCTCTAAAAGACACACCCAGTCCTTTACTTTTGGCAACTTTTAATTGGGCACTTAGGAAAACTCAGACCCCTTCTAGTTGGAAAGAAGCCATTATATCCCTGATACCGAAAGAAGGGATGGACCAATTGGATTGTGCCTCATATAGACCCATTTTTATTCTTAATGTGTAAATTGTATATACACCACAATTATTTCCAAAAGAATGGAACAAATACTCCCAAACTTAATCCACAATGATCAAACAGGATTCATTAACAAATGACAAACACAAGACAACATCGTGATATGAGCCAAATGCAAAAACAACAAAACAAAGCCGTAATAATTAGTTTTGACGCTGAGAAGGCTTTTGATGAACAAATTTCAAATCGATGATTTAATTATAAAAAATATTGAGGCTCTTTACAATGGTCCAACATCAAGAATAAAATTGTAGAAAAAGATTCAGTTGTAGTCATCTGGACTCCTGATAATGGCCCATTAAAACTTAACTGGGATGGGCCTATTGTTCCCTGACTGCTGGCTCCCTCTCCTTGAGTGCCTGTTTAGCATCAGAATGCCTCGGGCGTCTCCAGGGTTTCAGCAAACCATTATAAAAAACTGGAAGGTTGAATCTTAAAGCTCCATTACGATTTAACCATCTTTTCTCCCTGGTTTGAAAGAGGAGTTAAGGAGGCAATCTTTGATAAAAAAAAAAAAAAAGAGAATCCTTCCTTAAATCGTAATGGAGGTTTAAGATTAAACCTTCCAGTTCTAAAACAGAGTCCAGATGACTACAACTGAATCATTTTCTACAGTGGAACACTCCTGGACGAATGAGGGATTACACAGACATCAAGAATAAAAATCAATGTTTTCTGACAGGTCCAATGACTGAACCATTGGCCCAATTTATTAGACAATCAAAAACAATTCACGGTGTTACAATAGATGGAATGGAACATAAAATTGCCTTCTGCAGATGATGTTCTACTGCAGGGCTATTCAACTGCAAACTATTATTAATTTATTTTTTATTTTTCCTGTTGTCTTGCTTAATTCTGGTTTAGTACATGTTTAAACCTGGTTTACTGGTTTTGCTGACTTATTCCTTTTTTAATTCTGCTTTAGACCTGGTTTGAACCTGGTTTAGATCTGGGTTAGTCTTGGTTCTGACCTTGTTAGTAGCCTCTCAGGTCCAGAGGCCAAGGCCCCCTGAGAAATCTGGCCCTCAGGAAACTTAAGTTGAATAGCCCTGTTCCATTGTATTTGACCGAAACAGAAATTTCCATTCCCAATGTGGTGCATTTTCTCCAGAAAATTGGTCCAATATCTGGATACAAAATGAATGTACAAAAAAACTGAAATTCTCTCTAACTCTGACCTTTGAAAAAACGTACCCATTTAAATGCAAATGGAATCTCTTAGATATTTAGGTGTGGTCCTCCATAGAGACCTATCAACAGTTGTGGAGAAAAATGTTACCCCTCTTTTTATTAATATAAAAAAAAGATCTTGAAGAATGGAATCTTATCCCAAACTTAAGTCGAAGTCAAGGGATTGAAACTATAAGAAGTAATGTTTTGCCCAGGTTTCTCTATCTGTTCCAGACACTATTTCCATCCCCAACCGGCTGTTTGATGAGTGGAATAAAGCAATCTCAAGATTCATATGGCTGGGAAAAAACCCTGTATCCGATTCCAAACTTTACAATTATTAAGAGAAAAAGGAGGTTGTTTGAAAAATTACTTTATTTCAGCTCAGATCAGAGCCCTGCTGTACTGGTGTGACCCAGAATATGAAGCTCAATGGAAGAATATTGAGATTGATGTTGTGCCGGGGGTTCCTGTGCCAGCCTTACTGGCAGATGACAGACGGTTGAGTCATTTGGGGGATGTGGAGAACCCTTGGGTGAAATCTGTTCTTACAACATGGAAGGAGCTGATCAGAACACACAAACTAAACAAAGATGTTAAAATCTTAAATTGGTTGGCTTCCGGTCAAAATTTTGCATCTAACATCACAGACTCAAGATTTAAAGTCTGGACAACAAAAGGTATAAAGGTCTTTTACCAGATTGTAAAGGAGAATCATCTGAAGAGCTTTGAGGAGTTGAAAGAAGCCTTTGGTTTAGAGAAACAGGACTTGAATTGAAGCTTACAAATCTGAACTTTCAAGGGGATTAATATCTAAATTGTATCAATGTATTTACAATCTGGGCCCTCACTCTACTGATTATATTAAGGTTAAATGGGAAAGAGGGTCACTTTGTTCTGGCTGATGAAGGGTGGGAAAGTATATGTACATCTCTGAAGAAAACCCCAAAATCACATGTTTGGAGGGAATTCTATTGGAAAAATGTGTCTCGCTTCTTCATAACTCCATGTCAAAGTGCCCATTACTCACAGGGAAATGCAGACTGTTGGAGAGGATGTGGCAGCAGGAGGCAGATTACTATTATGTGTTTTGCGATTGTCCTGTTGTTCACAAATATTGGACTGAGATCAATAAAGCCTTACAGACAATGTATGACCTCAACGTCCCAATGGACTTCAGAACTCTGTATTTGGGCCTCAGAGCTCCTGCCATGGACACAACCAACAGTTATCTCTGGAGCATCCTCCTGGCTGCTGCGAAAAAGGCTCTAACCAAAAAATGGATGACACAAAATGTACCAACGACAAAGGACTGGACTGACATTATAATGGGCATGCTCGTAAAATGGAAAAAAACCTTACATTTCGACATTTGAGAGACTTTGGATAAATGGGATTTTTTTCTCTCTCTCTATGCCATGATTTTATTTTTTCAATTCTTTTTTCATTTATTTGTTGGATGTCTGCTGCTTTTATTTTGTGTCTGCTCTTTGGTCATGTTTTTCTTTCTCTGTTAGTTTTTATATGTTCTTTAATTAAAAAAAATAAAAACATTTAAATTGAAAAGAAAGTGGACAGTGTGTCAAAGGAGGACCTGGCTCTGGCAATGAGAGGAGAGTCTAACCAAGCATCAAACTGAAGTGGCGTTATGAGACTGTGTGTGTGATATATATATATATATATATATATATATATATATATATATATATATATATATATATATATATATATATACACACACACACACACACACACACACACTTATATACATAAACATTTAACTATAGCATAGATAACACAGCAATATATAAATACAACAGTTAATATACAACATATATATATACAATATATACACAACATATACCATATATACACAATCATATATATACACACAAAATTATACAAACACAACATATTACAAATATATATAAATATATACCCACACACACACACACTTATAACATAATATACACAACATATATACACATACATATATATACACACCATAATACATAATATATATATATACACATACATATAACAATACATATATAATACACACATATATACATAATTATAATATATACACACATACATATTAACACATACATATATATACACACATATATACATAACACTTATATATAATATACACATACATACATACATACATAATATATATATATGTATATATATGTATGTGTATATATGTATATATTAATATAATAATAGTGTATATATAATGTGTGTGCTGTGTGTGTGTGTATGGACACACACACACACACACACACACACACACACACACACACACACACACACACACACACACACACACACACACACACTTTTTTTTCAAGCTATATTTTAATTAACTGTGATGTATCACCCTCACCAGGAAAGGCAGCAATGCACCAAGACCGTGCCGTGCCAAACCTGCTGGAAATTAAAAGAAGTTGTAGTTTTAACCACGGTAAAGTGGTCCGCATTTTACGAGGCGATGGTAATGGCCCGCTCGAGAAAAGCTGTTGCGCATTTTTCTGCTGATTACGGTAATCGCAAAAAGCACGGCAGTGGTGTTCCAGTTTAGGGACGGAACAAAACATGAAGAGTGAAATCAAAGTTTGAAAAATAAAGTACGTATTCATGTGATGTTTTATCATTAATTTAACATAGTGTAAAAAAGTAAAAAGTCAAAAGTTGCCTATTACTTCTACTGTATGGACATTTTTTAAAAAGAACCTTGTTGAAAAATGTGACTATTCATTTATGTCTCATATTTTATTTCAAGTGTAAAAGATGTATCAAAACTGCAATAATATAATGAAATATAAAATATGTCATAATTCATATTCAAAATCACTATGTATGACAAATATGTTAAACGCAAAATGGACAATTACACCACTTTGAAGGTCCATAATATCTTATTCTCAAGAGGTGAGTGAGAACCTACACCGTGGATCTTTTCTCACTGGTCCCCTACACCAGCTTGCCAAGTATCCTTCATTTTTACTGTAGGAATCTTTCATAAAACATTCAAAATCACAATGTATGGCAAATATGTCAGACGTAAAAAGAAAAACTTCACCATTTTTAAGGTCCATTAATACCTTATTCTCAAGAGGTATGTGAGAAGTCACACTGCAGATCTTTTCTCACTGGTCCCCTAGGCAAGGCAAGTTTGTAGAGCACAATTCGTATGTACACAAGGCCATTCAAAGGGCTTCACACAACAGGAAAAACATAATAAAAATCACAAAGACATGACAGAAATTAAAAAACAGTTTAAGACATAAACTAGAAGTTTGCAAAGAAAATACTTTCAGTCATATGCACAGCCAAACAAAACTATTTTTAACTTAGATTTGAACATGGCCAGAGTAGACCTCTGGGCCTGACCTGTCTCCCATCTTCAGGAAAACTGTTCCAGATTTTAGCGGCATACAAACGCAGATTCAAACATTTTTAAGTATGACTTAAGTTAACCAAGGATTTTAAGAACAATTTTACAGTTTTAACAACATATCTGACGAGACATCGACATATCCGGGAGAAGAAGGGAATCAAACACTTGTGAACGCTGTCGAAAATATCAACTGGAAATTCTTGCGCTACAAGCACTTTTGAATCTGAAAAAGAACTCCAGGATACAATTCCAGTGTCATCCAGTGGTTCACTAGCAAGGACCACAACCCCAGCTACGATGCAGTGTTTATTGACATACAACTTGAACATGAACACCACGAATGTACCGAAATTTATGCCGTTTTGGGGCTTCTGGTGATAAGGACTGTAGACCTCCCGGCCTCGGTACCCCAAAAGAAGCTTAACCGAGGCAGTGCCAATTGGCGGACTGGAGGTTATGGTGGGTTTAGACCTTGAAGGCCATGGAGGACCTGTGTTCTATGATTTAATGAGGCAGTCAGCAACTCCTTGACTGGAGGAAGATGTAGCAGCGCAGATGAGGGAAAAAGGTCGAGGATCCTGTAGGCGAGGATCGACTTGAAAGTAAGGGATGGACCGGAACCTGATGGGATCTGGCCTTGTTCAGTGGTGAGAAGCGAGACCTCGCCCCAGGACAACCGGTACTAGAAGTCTTGGAAGATTGCGAAGGAGCACGAAACAGACTTTTAGCTTGAACTAGTAGATCGTGGTTGAACTACCACAGTGATTCATCTTGTTCATTTGAGGGGAAGACTAGGCATCGGTTGACGGTCCTTGATGCAGGGGTGAGGAGAACGATCGTGGACAGGGCAACCTCTGAGCGGCGGAGGAAACCGAAGAAGGCGAAAAGGAACATGCCAATGCAAGCCTTTAACAACCATTGTTGTTTGGTCTCTTCGCAGACCGGAGAGGGTATCACCGAGGGGCCTAAAAAGATGTTGATGTCGCACAGGAAGGCTTCAAGTACCGGTAAATAACCGGCCTGAGCTCACGGTGGAGCGGAGGTGGTCCAGGACCAGCTGCTCCAGTGCCTTCATCAGATGGGACGTGAGAGCCACTGGTCAAATACTGTTGTGGTCTTTGGCGTGCGGTGTCTTGGGCACTGGTACCACACAGGAGGTCTACTAATCTTCTAATGGCGGGTCTAATATTTCAAACATCAATGTGGTCGATGTTGCTCTGTCTGATCATTTCTGTCTTCTTTGACCTGCCCGTTTCTCCCATACCACCGGCTGGTTCCGCAGTTGTTCAGATGAGACGCATAAAAATAAAATGACAGCACAGGAGCACTGTTTATGGAAAAGATACATTTTGAAAAATGTCTCAAGTTCTAATGAAAATGATTTGTTGTGACGATTGCCCCTATGAAGGCTAAAATGGTTAAAAATAAGCAGTAGGCACCATGGAGAAATGATGATTTGGTCAGGGCACAGAAAAATGGAGCAAGTTAAAGCTCCAGGTTCAAAAAGAGATTTACAGAGAAGTTTTACATGTACAACCTCATTTTATGTAGAACTAGGGAAGGATATTTTTCTGAAATAATTGGAAGCTGCAGTAACAACTGGCGTGTCCTGTTTGCCACAGTAAACAGTGAACAAAAACAGATGAACAAACCCTCCAGCTCAGCTGCCGTTAGAACTCATTTCCACATCCAAGTGTAATGAGTTTGCATTATTCTTTAATGACAAAGTTCAGGGCATTAAAAATGCTATAAATTCTACAATGCAAAAAATAACCCTCAAACCACCTACACACTTAGAGCTGACTCACTTTGCACCTGTAACTGACAAAACTGTCCGGGAGATCATCACCAGTCTGAGTTCATCTACATGCTGCCTCGATGTGTTACCCACCAGATTTCTAAAGTCTGTGCTGAACAGTTTGTTAGCACCACTCACTCAAATAGTTAACATGTCGCTTCAATCTGGAACATTCCCAATTTCTTTGAAAAACTGCGGTCATAAAGCCTCTCCTGAAGAAGAGCAGTCTTGATGCCGCAGTACTGAGTCATTACCGGCCCATCTCTAATCTGCCATTTTGGGGCAAAGTCCTTGAAAAGGTTGTTTACCAACAGCTCACTGATTTCCTCTTAATAAAACAACTCATTTGATGTTTTCCAGTCAGGTTTTAGACCTCATCACAGCCACTGAGACTGCTGTTTGTCAAGGTGACAAATGACATCCACCTGAACACTGACGCGGGCAAAGCCTCAGTCTTAATTCTGTTAGATCTGAGTGCTGCTTTTGACACTGTCGATCATGGGACCCTCTTACAGAGACTAGAGGACTGGGTGGGCATCACTGGCACTGCCCTAAACTGGTTTAAAGTCCTATCTGGAAGACAGGAAGTTCTTTGTCGAAATTGGTAACTGTGTCTCAGACCAGATATGCCCCTGACCTGTGGGGTGCCCCCAAGGGTCAATCCTGGACCCCTTTTGTTCAACCTCTACATGCTGCCGTTAGGTTCAGTTGATACGCAGCGAGAATGTGTCCAATCACAATTATGCAGACGACACTCAGATCTCTATGTTTCACTGACGGCAGGTGAATATGGACCAGTGGATTCACTCTGTCACTGCATCCAACAGATCAGTGTGTGGATGCAAAACAACTTTCTCCAGCTGAACTCAGACTAGACTGAAATCATCGTCTTTGGCCCACAGAAACAAAGAGAAAGTGTTAACAGTCACCTCCAGAGTCTCACTCTAAAACCTACAAATCAAGTTAGAAATCTGGGGTAATAATGGACTCAAGACTTGAATTTTAACAGCCACGTCAGATCAATAACATCAGCAGCTTTTTACCATCTAAAAAAACATTGCCAAATTCAAAAAGTCTAGTGTCTAAACCAGACCTGGAGAGACTTATCCATGCGTTTGTTCTCTAGTAGATTAGACTACTGTAACGGCCTGCTCACTGGCCTCTCCAAACGAGCTGTAAAACAGCTGCAGTACATCCAGAACTGCTGCTGCTCGGGTCCTGACTACAACCAGGAAGTACGATCACATTAGTCCTGTGCTCAGGTCTCTGCACTGCCCCCTGTGGCTCAGAGAATAGACTTCAAAGCAGCTCAGCTTGTATACAAGTCTCTCCATGGCCTAGCACCAAAGTACATCTCGGACATGTTAGTGCCATATGAACCATCTCGGACTCTGAGGACCTCAGGGACCGGCCTCCTGCTGGTGCCCAGAGTCAGGACTAAACATGGGGAATGTGCGTTTCAGTTTTATGCAGCTAAAATCTGGAACAGTCTCTCCTGAGGATGTGAGACAGGTTCTACTCTGGCAATGTTCAAATCTAAACTAAAAACTGTTTTGTTTGGCTGAAATGACTGAAATGCTTTTCTTTGCACCCTTCTCTTTTATGTCTTGAAATAAAAAAAAACTATTATTTTGTGATTTCTGCCATGTTCTTTGTGATTTTAATGCATTTTTTCCTGTTGTGTGAAGCACTTTGAATTGCCTTGTGTATGAATTGTGCTCTACAAATAAACTTGCCTTGCCTTGAAGATAGAAAGGTGCTATATGATTGTGACAATTTAATGTGACCATTTACATCCAGAACGCTGCTGCTCAGGTCCTGACTAGAACCAGGAATTTACGATCACATTAGTCCTGTGCTCAGGTCTCCGTGGCTCAGAGAATAGACTTTAAAACAGCTCTGCTTGTATACAAGGCCAAGCGTACATCGTAAAGTACATCTCGAACATATTAGTGCCATATGAATCATCTCGAACTCTGAGGACCTCAGGTGCCAAGACTCAGGACTAAACACGGTGAATCTGCATTTCAGTTTTATGCAGCTTAACTCTGGAAGTCTTCCAAGTTGTAACACACCTCTTAAGAATAAGATATTCCGGACCTTCAAAGTGGTGTACTGGTCTATTTTGGCGTTTGACATATTTGCCATACATTGTGATTTTGAATATGAATTATGAAAAATTCCTACCGTAAAAACGAATGAGAATTGCCAAGCTGGTGTAGGGGACCAGTGAGAAAAGATCCACGGTGTAGGTTCTTACTCACCTCTGGAGAATAAGATATTATGGACCTTCAAAGTGGTGTACTTGTCCATTTTGGCATTTGACATATTTGCCATACATTGTGATTTTGAATATGAATTATGAAAAATCACTACAGTAAAAATGAAAAGATTCTTGGCAAGATGGTGTAGGGAAAGATCTAGCGTAGGTTCTCACACACTTGAGCATAAGATAACTGTGAAGACCCATTATATGTTGTCCATTGACATTTGACAAATTTGCCAAACATAGTGATTTTTAATAAGAATTATGAAAAATGTATTATTATTTTATTTTATTATTGCAGTTTTGATACATCCTTTACACCTGAATAAAAATATGAGACATAAATGAATAGTCACACATTTTTCAACAAGGTTCTTTTTTAAAAATGTCCATACAGTAGAAGTAATAGGCAACTTTTGATTATTTATTTTTTTACACTATATAAAATGAATTATAAACCATTACATGAATACGTACTTTATTTTTCACACTTTGATTTGACAAATGTTTTGTTCCGTCCCTAAACTGGAACGCCACTGCCGTGCTTTTTGCGATTACCGTAATCAGCAGAAAAAATGCGCAACAGCTTTTCTCGTGCGAGCCACATTACCACGGTGCCGACAGGGGCTTTGCGTTAACAGTGAGTCTTGGTTGCTAGGTGACGGACCGGCTCCATGGGCTAGGCCTGTCCCATTTCGGTACGGCCTTTGCGGTCCACAGAGGCTACTCAGAAGATCAGCCTCCCTCGGCTGGGTCCTTCGGAGCATGCAGACTCGGAATTGAAACAAGGCAACAGAAGCCATGGCAACGGGCTACTGAAATGGGACAGCCTTGTCGCGCAGGAAGTGATGCAACTGACCTTCAAAGGCGGCCTTTGGAGCGTGCAGAATTGAGACACAACCAAGGAAGCAAGGAAAAAATTGGGACGGTGCTTGAGCACGTGGTACCCGCACCTCACCGGAAGCCCAAGCCGCGCAACAGAAGGGAGGCAAATGGCGGAGTTCAGTAGCGGAGGATTATTAGCGGCGCTGCTGCTTTTCACGGCCCTTACCGTGAAAGACGTCTATGTGGGGATGCACCGGGAGCACGGCTGGGACCAGCGCAGCCCTAGAGACGAGGCCGAAGATCGTGGCAGGTTTACTGGCGGAGAAAAGCAGGGGAGGTCAGCCAAAACCTGGAGCAGCTCTGGGAATTTCGGGCCCGTGCTGCGCTTCCAGTACTGGTGAGTTCCGAGCGCCGGTCATGTAATGGCCGTGGCCGCACAATTCGCGGCGGAAGCACACTTTGTGACAAAATCTCAACTGCGCATGTGCCGACATAAACGTATACTTTTAAAAGTATTTTTAAATTTATACGTATTTATAGTTGGTTTAGGGTTGATACTGACATATATATATATATATATATATATATATATATATATATATATATTATATAAAATAATGGCAATAATGTTAATACTTCAGATTTCTTATTAAACATGCGCCGGAGGGTCCTGTAGTGTGGTTAATTAATTCCAAACCCCAAAACAAAAACTATCTATTCAACAAGACGATGGATGCTGACATGTATGATCAGATTTATTCCGTACGGTAACATAAAGGAAAGCGGCACATTATGTGTCAGATGCCCTGTCCACCGCAGGTAGGTGGACTGTGATATACTTGTCTCGTGTATAAGTTTAGCCGACACATGTATGAGGCGGGAGTGTCTTCAGATTGTGTTTTATAACTGTGACAGCAGGAAGTACAGCCGGTATACGAGCTGTTATTGTTTTCTTCCTTGATTTTTTTTTGGCTCGCGCGCGCCCCCTGGTGGCAGAAAGTGTTTTCAATATTATCTTCCATTTTACGACCGAAATTTCTGTTGATTTTGTTTTTTTATATAATGAAGCATGTCACCTACACTTTATCTCTGGTCAAAAAACTTGGGCCACTTATGACTCCAATGTTAAACTCAGCTCCACATCACCCTGACCTATCGCCACGGCAATTATTATTGTAAGCAAACCATCAACAGGCTTTCACATGTGACCGTGGAACTGTGAGGACACACGACCGTGGAACTGTGAGGACACACGACCGTGGAACTGTGAGGACACAACGACGTGGAACTGTGAGGACAACGACCGTGAACTGTGAGGACACACGACCGTGGAACTGTGAGGACACACGACCGTGGAACGTGAGGACACACGACCGTTGGAGCTGTGAGGACCGTGGAGCTGTGGTGAGGGACCGTGGAGCCTGTGAGGACCGTGGAGCTGTGAGGACCGTGGAGCTGTGAGGACCGTGGAGCTGTGAGGACGTGGAGCTGTGAGGAGCGTGGAGCTGTGAGGACCCGTGGAGCTGTGAGGACCGTTGGAGCTGGAGCGTGAGGAGTGTGAGGACACGCGACCGTGTAACTGTGAGGACACGCGACCGTGTAACTGTGAGGACACGCGACCGTGTAACTGTGAGGACACGCGACCGTGTAACTGTGAGGACGTGTGTTGGATGTGAAGTGGAGCCCGTGGACTGCTGCCACCTCCATTAGACAGACGTAGCTTATACAATGAGTTTCACACGTTTATTGCGCCTGATTTCCACTGTATAACGCTGTCATGTTTGTAAGTGCTCAGTGGGTTTGAATAGTTGCGTTTTAGGGGCTTGTTGACTGTACAGTCCGATAGAGAGAGGCTAATGTGTGTAGTCGCTGTGGCACTGCTTAAGAGATGCGTTTGGATTCAATGGGGGAATTCAAGATGCGCTCGCGTGTGCCCCTGCAGGCACCACTGCTGACGCTGATACTACCAACTTATTTGGTCCTTTTGAAATGAAACAATAAAAAAAAAAAGAGTATGGGCAAAGTCGAAGTCTGGTTTGCTTCAAAGCAACAAATGTAATATAAATATTAACACACAATATATATTTATATTGTGTATATATTATATAAATAAATAAATCTTTAAAATAAACATAATTTAATATATCATATAATTGAATGCTCTCAAATGTGGATCTGGAGAAGGCTTTCGACCGTGTCCCACGGGGTGGCCTTTGGGGGGTGCTGCGGGAGTACGGGGTCCGGGGCCCTTTGCTCAGGGCTGTCCGGTCCCTGTATGATCGGAGCACGAGCTGTGTTCGCATTGCCGGCAGTAAGTCAGATCTGTTCCCAGTGCGTGTTGGACTCCTCAGGGCTGCCCTTTGTCACCGGTTCTGTTCATTGTTTTTATGGACAGAATTTCTAGGCGTAGTCAGGGGTCGGAGGGGGTCCGGTTTGGAGAACACAGGATCTCATCTCTGCTGTTTGCGGATGATGTTGTCCTGATGGCTCCATCAAACCTGGACCTGCAACATGCACTGGGACGGTTTGCAGCCGGAGTGTGAAGCAGCTGGGATGAGAATCAGCACCTCCAAATCTGAGGCCATGGTTCTCAACCGGAAAAAGGTGGCTTGCCCTCTCCGGGTGGGTGGGGAGTCCTTGCCCCAAGTGGAGGAGTTCAAGTATCTCGGGGTCTTGTTCACGAAGTGAGGGAAGGATGGAGCGTGAGATTGACAGGCGGATCGGTGCAGCGTCTGCAGTGATGCGGTCGCTGCATCGGACCGTTGTGGTACAGAAGGAGCTGAGTCGAAAGACAAAGCTCATCTCGATTTACCGGTCAATCTACGTTCCTACCCTCACCTATGGTCAGTGAGCTTTGTGGTAGTGACCGAAGGGCAAGATCGCGGATACAAGCTGGTCGAAATGAGTTTCCTCCGCAGGGTGGCTGGGTGCTCCCTTAGAGATAAAGGGGAGGAGCTCAAAGTCACACGGGAGGAGCTCGGAGTAGTTGAGCCGCTGCTCCTCCACGTTGAGAGGAGCCAGCTGAGGTGGCTCGCGGGCATCTGTTCCGGATGCCTCCTGGGCGCCTCCCCTAGGGAGGTGTTTCAGGCATGCTACCACCGGGAGGAGGCCCGGGAAGACCCAGAACACGCTGGAGGGACTATGTCTTCTCCGGCTGGCCTGGAACGCCTCGGGATCTTCCCGGAGGAGTTTGAGGAAGTGTCTGGGGATAAGGAAGTCTGGGAGAGTCCGCTGCTTAGACTGCTTGCCCCCGCGACCCGGGCCCGGAATAAAGCAGAAGAAGATGGATGGATGGATGAATGCTCTCAGATGTCTCCACTGCTTGCATGGTCTCCACGGAAGCCAGGATCATTTCACTGTATCCAACAGTCCTTCACTTCTGTCTTTGAACTGCATTTCTGGGTTGGGTCTAGAATCCCAAGATAACTTTTGTCTGTTATGTATGATTTCAGCATTTCCTGAGGCTACAGTAAAGTGATTCCAGGACTATGTCCAGGCCATCAACCAGATCTACCCAGAGCATGCACATTGAGGGAAGCAACAATAATTCCCCTCCCACCACCATTATAAGTACATGTTTTTTGTATCAAAAATATCAAGGTAGATATATCAAGATATGAAAATGAATATGAAATAAACATTGTTCGTCATGTCACGCGACCCTAATTCTAAACCTGACCGGTATGATGAGGTTTGGAGCTGTTTCAGTCCTGATTCAAGCCTGTCCTGAATTCTCGTTGTAGGTACCATGGGGGAACCTAGTCTTCTACCTGAAGCTCCTAGCCTTGGATTCCTGATTGTCTCTGGAACAGTTCATTTAGACTTGTGAAACACACGAACCCACGAAGTCCTGGGCCCGGATCTGGACCTGGACCTCAGCAGAACAAGGATGTGTGAGGTGTTTGGCTAGTGTGTGTGTGTGTGTTTGTGGGGTACAACGGTGTGTTTGGGGGATGTGTGTGTGTGTTTGGGAGTGTGTGTGTTTGGTGGTGTGTGTGTTTGAGTGTTGTTTTGAGTGTTTGGTGTTTTGGGTGTTGTTGTTTGTTTCGGAGTGTGTGTGTTTGGGGGGTGTGTTGTGTGTTTGGGTGTGTGTGTTTGGGTGGTTGTGTGTTGTGTGTGTGTTTGGGAGGGGGTAGTTTGGGGTGTTTGGGGGGGTGTTTTGGGAGGGGTGTTTTGGGGTGGGTGTGTGTTTGGGGTGTGTGTGTGTTTGGAGGGGTGTTTTGGTGTGTGTGTGGTTTGGGGTGTGTGTGTTTGGGACTGGGTGTTGTGTTGGGGTGGGTGTGTGTTTTGGGGTGGGTGTGATGGGTGTGTGTGTGTGTGTTTGGGAGGGTGTTGGGGGGGGGGGTGCTTGGGGGGTGTGTGTGTGTTGGGAGGTGTTGGGTGTGTGTGTGTTCTGGGAGGGTGTTTTTGGGGTGTGTTGGGAGGGGTGTTTGTTGTTTGGGTCTGTGGTTTGGGAGGGTGTTTGGGGTGTGTGTTTAGGGTGTGTGTTTGGGTGTGTTTTGGGGTGCTGTGTGTGTTGGGGGTGTGTTTGGGAGGGTGTTTGGGGGTGTGTGTGGGTGTGTGTGTGTTTGGGAGGGGTGTTGGCGGGTGTGTGTTTGGGTGTGTAATGTGTGTTTGGGAGGGGTGTTTGGGGGTGGTGGTGTTGGGGTTTGTAATTGTTGTTTGGGAGGGGTGTTTTGGGGGTGTGTTTTGGGCGTGTGTATGTGTGTTGGGGTGTGTATGTGTGGGGGGTGTGTTTGGGTGTGTTATGGTGTTTGGAGGGGTGTTTGGGTTGTGTGTTTTGGGTGTATGTGTGTTGGGGTGTGTGTTGGGGTGTGTGTGTGTTGGGAGGGTGTTTGGGGTGTGTGTTTGGGGTGTGTGGTGTGTTTTGGTTATTGTAGTGTGTTTGTTGTGTTTGCTGGTTGTTGTTTGTGTTCTTATGATGATCTGTTATTGGTTGGGTGGGTTGTTGTGTTTGTGTTTGTAGGTTGGTGTGGGTGTTTTCTTGTGTTTTTTGGGGTGTTTTGGTGGGTGGGGTTGTATTGTGGTGTTTTGTTGTGTTTTTGGGGTTGTTGTGTCATTGTTTGGTTGCTGGGTTTGGGGGGTGTGTTTGTGATTTGGTGTTGTGTAATTTGTCTTGGTTGTTGTTATGTTTTGTCTTTGTCTGTTTTTTTGTTTCTGTTTGTTTGGTTGGTTAGGGTTGTGGTTGATGTGGGTGTGTGTTGTTAGTTGTGGGTTGTCTGTTTGTGTTTGTTGTGGGTTGTTGTATTTGTTTATTGTGGTGTTTGTGGTTTTGTTGTGTGGTTTGTTTGTGGGGTGGTGGCCTTTGTGTTTGTTGTTTTTTCTTGGGGGTGTGTGTTTGGGGTGTGTGTGTGTGTTTGGGGTGTGTATGTGTGTTTGGGAGGGGTGTTTGGGGGTGTGTGTTTGGGGTGTGTATGTGTGTTTGGGGGTGTGTGTTTGGGGTGTGTATGTGTGTTTGGGGGTGTGTGTATGGGGGGTGTTGAAGTTGGAGAAGTGCTGTGTAAAAGTGTGACC
Organism: Chaenogobius annularis; assembly: GCA_015082035.1. NCBI lineage: Eukaryota > Metazoa > Chordata > Actinopteri > Gobiiformes > Gobiidae > Chaenogobius > Chaenogobius annularis. The sequence goes on along the minus strand of BJKM01001026.1, from coordinate 103,912 downwards.
ATTGATCTTGTGGTGGTGTGTTTTTTTAGATCTTCTCGTGCCTCATGGCCTTTTTTGTCTGCAATATGATGGAGACACACTTCCTGTCCACTGGAGCCTTCGAGATCAGCCTCAATGGTACAGTTTAGATTGGACCATGGTTTTGACCAGTGGTTGCCAAGCGTGGGTAGCAATGGCAGGCCCAAAACCCAACCAGTTGAAAACCACTGACTTAGACCTGAGTTTACAGCTTGAATTTCATCATTTTAACCGTTTTATATGGTTCCCACAGATTTTCCTGTCTGGTCTAAGCTGCAGTCTGGGTACGTGCTGAACCTGCAGGAACTTTTCCAGATTCTGGACTCTCACCTGAAAATGAACCAGGAACCAGTCTTCACTTAGACCTGGACCAAAATGGGTAATGGATCTGCTTTACCCATGAGAGCAGTGATGGATAGAATGCTTACAGAATACAGAATACCTGTATTAAAATGTATTTTGTAACATATTCTGTTACTTTGTCTAATTTGAGTACTGCATTCTGAATACTTACAATATTTTTACATTGAGTTGCATTATATTATAGGGTTAAAACTTTATTATAAGATAAGAGAACCTTCATCCAAAAATAGGGAAGGACAAATCACACATGCTTTCACTTTAAGAGCTGTGTTTTCAGTTGTTCTCATTCTGTGCACCACAATGTATTCTGATTTTATGAGTAGCTGTATCTGAACACTACCAACTGAAAGAGTAACTACCTGAACACATTTAAGCTTGGATTGCACTTCAGCATGGAAATGAGAGGCGCGGCGGGCAGCAGAGAAGACGTTGGCAGTTTTTATTGTCTGCGTGGAGTTGATGTGGTGTCGACAGTAGAAATCTGAGCTAGCTGCTAGGAAATGGCCGAACGTCCGCATAGATACACACTTACACAAAAACAACAGTATTTTGTAGCGCGGACCTCGTGGAAGCGTCAAGCATAAACCGACCTTAAACCTATCTTTACTCAAGTATCTTGAATATGTATTTTCCAGTGACGTGCAGTGAGGTCCTTTCAGAGTCAGATTTACCAATGCAAATGAACCCAAAAGAGCACCTTAAACATAATTCCATTGACAACAGACAATGCACAAAGGTTAGAGCGGTTAGAGCGCTCGCCTCCCAAGAAGGAGATCATGGTTTCAATTCTCAGGCCAACAATGTCCTTCCCGTGTTACCGTGGACAGTGGGAGGAAGCCTCACACATGCATGTGTGAGGGAAATTGGAGGGAAATTGGCCCTAGTGAATGAATGTGAGAGTGAATGATTGTCTGTTTGTCTATGTCTCTGTGTTAGCCCTGCGGCAAGTTGGCCACTGTCCAGGGTGTACCCCGTCTAAGGCCCCAAGGCACCCATCCTAACAGGAACGAGCGGTAGAAAATGAATGAATGAATAAATAAATAGACAATGAGTTGTGCTTTATATCTCATTTCAGCATTCTTTACACAAACATGTGACATATTTTATTTAAGGTCAAAATGAAATCCAATTGAGCCAAATTCCAGCCAATTTCAAGCCAAAATAAATAAAAGCTTATGGTCTTCAAGAACGAAGAAGACAGTGCAACAGTCCACAGGCTCAGGAGCGCCCTCTGTCATGAGTCAGGAGTATTGTTTGCCTCACCAAGTGAACTTTTCTGCTATTTTTATAATGAATCTGCGAGCCGGAAACGCGGTTCAGAAATACATTTCATACATTATCCAGAATATGGAAGCACAGAGCACATCGTCAGGGTTTTATTTGTTAAATATAGAGGGACAGCGACAGGTTATCTGCATCGCATACAGCACAGTTTGTGAGCATTATACTGTGCACCGAGAGGCAGAGCACGTGCTGCCTCACGGGGGCGCCCCTCCTCCCTGTATTTGAACGGAGTTCCGGGACATGGGGAAATTCTGATATTCTTAATAAAAAAAATATGGTTCCATATTGGATTCAAAGGGAAAGGGGGTTTATTATACATACCAGATGACAAATATGAACTTTTATTATATTTTATAATTCATTTTTTTTCTCCCAAGATTGACATGTGAGGCTCCGCCTCTCCTGAATGCGCGTCACTGATTTTTTGTATTCACTTACTTCCCAGCTCTGATGACAAGAATCAGCACTTGTATGAAGACTGCTTGAAAGATGATGCTAATATTGTGAATGTTGTTTGAACACGTGAAAAATATGAATATAAAGTATATTGTAATATACTAGTATAGTATGAAAAATTGTCCAAAAGACTGAATTAAAAATTCAAACAATCATTGTAAACCTCTAAATAAGGGTTTAAAGTGATCATTTCACATTTTTCTGATACTTAAACTGACATTTTTGACATGTTTTTTTGGTTGGTTTTTTTCAGATTTAAATGTTTTTTCTTTTTTAAATTTAAGAATGCATAAAAACAAACACATTGAAAGAGAAACATGACCAGAGAGAGAGCAGACATCCAACAAATGAAAAAAAAAGAAGAAAAAGAAATGGCCTAGAAAGCCCCCAAAAAATGTCCCATTTAGTCCAAACTGTCAAATTTATCAATTTTCAAATTGAAGACCGAATGGAAGTTTTTCCATTTTACAGATGTCCAATGCAATGTTAGTCTAGTCCTTGATCATCTGTGCATTTTATGGTGTCCATTATTTTGTGAGGGACTTTGTTCGGCCGCTAGTAGGATGCTCCAGAGATAGCTGCTGGTTGTGTCCATGGCAGGAGTTCCCTCCAAACATGTGACTTTGTGGTTCTCCACTGAGATGCACATATACTTTCCCCCTCTTCATCAGCCAGAACAAAGTGACCCTCTCTTTCCCATTTCCCCTTAATGTAATCAGTAGAGTGAGGGCCCAGATTGTAAATACATTTGTACAGTTTAGAATATGCTTTTATGAATATTTCAGTCAAAGGGCTATGATGGTCATCATTCTTTTTGATTTCTTGGTTATAAGAACTCCTTATTTGTAAATACCTATAAAAGTCCTGTTTCTCTAAACCAAAGGATTCTTTCAACTCCTCAAAGCTCTTCTGATGATTCTCCTTTATAATCTGGTAAAAGACCTTTGTACCTTTTGTTGTCCAGACTTTAAATCTTGAGTCTGTGCTGTTCGGTGTGCACAGGAACCCCTGGCACAACATTAATCTCAATATTCTTCCATTGAGCTTCATATTCTGGGTCACACCAGCACAGCAGGGCTCTGATCTGAGCTGAAATAAAGTAATTTTTCAAACAAGGCAAACCCCAGCCTTCTTTTACTTTTGATAACTGTAAAGGTTTGAATCGGATACAGGTTTTTTTTTCCTGCCACATGAATCTCGAGATTGCTTTATTCCACTCATCAAACAGCCGGTTGGGGATGGAAACTGGAAGAGTCTGGAACAGATAGAGAAACCTGGGCAAAACATTCATTTTTATAGTTTCAATCCTTTGACGTAGACTCAAGTATGGGATAAGAGTCCATTTTTCAAGCTCCTTTTTTTTTTTTTAGAGTAATAAAAAGAGGGGTATCATTTTTCTCCAGAATTGTTGATAAGTCTCTATGGAGGACCACACCTAAATATCTAAGAGATTCTGTTAAATGGGTCAGTCTTTTTAAAGGTCAGAAGGGGATACCAGAATGTCTGTTTTTTATACATTCATTTGTATCCAGACACTGGACCAATTTCTTGAAGAAAATGCATCACTTTGGGTATGGAAATTTCTGGTGTGGTCAAATATAATAGAACATCATCTGCATTTCCACCGAGCCCTTTGCAATTTAACGTTATCTTTAAAGGCAGGACGTTTTAATAAGTGTGAATATTTTAGTAACATTTAAGCATTAAAGAGAGAACTTAATTTGAAGCTTTAATACAATTTAGCCAAAAGTCCCTTGCTGCCTCTTGATTCTCAATATGATCTTATGATTGTAGTACGTTTGTTCATCTGTTTTGACACGGATGTTTGTATTTCTTGTGTCCTCTTTAGATCGCGTTTGCTGTACAGTGGTTTGCTGGAGTTTTTTCAGTGGAAGGACCTAGGTGGCACTTAATGATGGCTGAGTTTTAAAGCAGTTTCTGAAGAAGCTCAGCCTGAAAACTGTTGGCCATCTAAAGCCCAGTCCCAGAACGTGCATCACATGAGAACTCTATTGACATGATTTATTTAAAACAAATGACAGTCTTTTCATTTAAAACAAATGTGTGTGTTTTATGTGTTTATGTATTGACGTTTGTTGTGCTGTTCCTTTGGTGGTATATTTTTTTAAGTAATTGTAGCATTGACTATTGTAGTCTAGAGTACTGAGTTTTGAATGTTTTCAAATCTACATACATATAAATAGGCCTAGGCCTACATATAATAATAATAATAATAAACAATACATGTTCATTTGAATTGTTGTCGGTAATACTTTAGCTTTCTTTTGTACTACAATGCCAGTGTGGTTGCTAAGGGCAGCTGCACTGCGGTGCCGGGCCGCTGGTAGCGCTCGAGTTTTTTGTGTGCACTGTGTTCCGCCCGTGAGTCCCGCCCATGAGTCCCGCCCATGAGTTCCGTCCATGAGTCCCGCCCATGAGTTCCGTCCATGAGTCCCGCCCATGAGTTCCGCCTCAGAACAACATTCCCAGAGTGGAGTTTAGGTGAGCGTTGCACTGCGGCTCGGTCCGGCTTCGGGGTCGGATTTTTTCTTATATCCTCGGGTTTTAGCGGTCCTTTTTTGCGTTCCACCTCCGGTACCTTGTCCGGAGTTTCGCCGGAACCCTATTCCGGTTCAGTCCCGGGCTTGGCCGCTGTCTGCCGTTAGCCTGTGGCACTGAACTGAAACTGTTCCTGGTGTTGACACGAGTGAGCTGCGTGGGCCAGTTCTAACGTAGAAGACTCATCTATGAACTATACAAGAGTGTTGTTTAATATGAACATTCTTCTGTTTAGACGGGTTTAAACCGCAGACTGGAGAGGGCGGACCCATTTAGACTCGTCTGACTCGAACCTACCCGCACGTTTTCTCCTGAAATGAAGACCATGGTGAGTCCTGCTTCTCTAGCTTAGCTCATGTATGTTAAACATGTGAGTTAGTTCATAAAACTCCAATCAAACTCAACCGTGAAACATGTAAACCAGGAGTGTCAAACTCATTTTGGGCCAAATCTCGACGCTCAGGCTGGGTCGCGGGCCGAACATAATGTAAAAAATAAAACAATAAAAAATGTGACATAGCCTAGTGACAGTTCTCTGTGGACACTGTTGCACTAATCTGCAGCATGTGAAAGACCGAGTCCATATTCATGCAGCAGCAGCAGGAACAGGAACATGGACGTGTGATATGATTCTGATATTAAATGTTTGTATCACAGACATGTTAATGTTGCTGCACAAACTCAATATGAGCTCACTATTTTTATAGTTTAAGCTTATTTTAGTGACAAATGATTCATGTGGTGAATCAAATGAGAGCTCAAAGCAGCTTCACTCTTGTCATGTTCAGACTTTATTACACTCTGACCTGTGTTTTTACCTGTGGCTCATGATCTGTCCAGGTTTTGCACTGGTTTGGATGTTTTCCTCACAGAGCATCATCACAGAAGTGTGAGGGATTACACCGACATCACAGAAGTGTGTTTTCTTGTTGTTAGCTTCACATTAGCGCCGCTTTTAGCACAGCTCTAACGTCCACAAAACCGCCTCCTTTCTTTATTCCTCATGTTTCCCAAAACCACAAGTCTTTTTCCTCACTCAAACCTCTACTCTAGTCTGTAAAGTGCGCGACGCGCATTGGCACTCTCAGCCCTCTGCACTTGCGCTGGCAGCTCACACAGCAGCGCAGAGCAGCGTGGGGGCGGGCCCGCTGCTGAAAAGGATTGTGGGAATTGTAGTTCTAGTGATAAAAACCCTCTGTATCTATTGGAAATTAATACATATACACTAGAAATGTTCGGCGGCCTGGATTAAAACGTCTGGCCACATCTGGCCCGCGGGCATTGAGTTTGACACATGTGATGTAAACTGTTAGTAAAACTAGAGCCCGGGAGCCTAAAAACCCCTGTCATAGTTTTGCTTCTGTAGCCTACCAAGCTGGTGGAATAAATTGAGACACAAGAAAGCTTTGCAGAAAAGAGACTATTATGTCCCCTCTGTTTATTCTCTCAGAACCACCCCACGGACAGAATGCCGCACACGTATATGGCTACATGAGGTCAAGGGTCTAAATGCACAACAGCACCACAGCCATAATAGTGGCTTACACTACCGTCACCTTACACACGATCAGAGATATAGTATCAGAAGTGTTCCAACCTTCACTGTTGGCACCAAATGAAACAAACACGTCAGAACACAATATTAGAACGCAACAAGAAGATGTTAGAACTAGTGGTGCACCAATATGGAAATTTTAAGCCGATAACGATATTTTAAAAAAAATAATTGTGCCCATAGGCTTTATTGTCTGCAGAATAGTGTGAAATGGGGCATGAGAGAGAAGGGAGGTCATCCAGTAAATGTCTGAACTCACGACACTGCGGCGTACATGTGCTGTGTCATAAGCACTCAGGCCAATATTTTCTATACTTTGTTTGGTCATTTTGAACTTATGCATTTAAAATATATAGATGCATTTTAAGTAATATTGCTGTATTATATAATAAGGATCAAATCTATTTTAAAATGTTGACTTGGAATGCATCATGTCCTTAATTTGGGGAAAAGAGTTTTTATTTAGCTCTATGTTTAGATATAGGCTATTCACCTTATTCTGGAAGTCCGGGCACCGCCATATGTCGTAATCCTTCTTGTGGTTGTATTAGTGAACATAAGGCTGTGAGTGCAGTGTTGATTGTTGGTCACATGAACATTGGACATTTTAAACAAATCAATCTACAATCTGCGGCCAGACTTTTCCCTTGTTCTCCATTTAATACAATGGAGTTCCTGCTGGACCGGAAGTGCAATTACAACAGAAGTGGCGATCAAGTGGGAAAAGAGTAAAAAGTGGGCAGAATAAGCCTATTATATACAGTGTTTTTAAAATTAGCCTTCACGCTTTTCCATTTTGTGAATTTCCCGTTTTATTTATATTATATTCTCAGACTAAAGTATCTCTCTGAACCTCTTCAGTCTGTAAGTCATCATCATCGCCACTGTCACTGCTGCTGCTACAACAGCTCCTCCTCAGGCTCTGTCTGATCACACACTCTCAGTCTCTCCTCCTCAGAGCCTCTCCCAGGAGAGGGAATCAGAAAGAGTTTATTGCCATTGTCAATGAACAAAATTCACCAACATAGGAACTTGTCTCGGCCTTAAGGTGCAACAGAAAACACTGATCAATAATAAAAACAACATATATTCAATCAAAAAGGGCATGCATTAAGAACAAATTTAAAATTACTATACAATAAAAATAGGCATTTCTATGTACACAAGAGTTGGTTAGATTTACAGTTGTAGTGCAGACAATGCAGTGAGTGGTTGAATATTTGCAGTTAAAGTGACAGGTGTTTTAAAGTGTTCATGAGTCCAACGGCAGAGGGAAAGAAACTATTCTTGTGGCGGGAGGTTCTGGTCCGGATGGACCTGTAGCCTCCTGCCTGAGGGGAGTGGTTCAAATAGACCATGTCCAGGGTGAGAAGGGGTCAGCTGTGATCCGACCTGCTCGTCCCAGAGCCCTGGAGACGTTACAGGTCCTGCAGAGATGGAAGTCTGCAGCCGATCACCTTCTCAGCAGAACGCACAATGCGCTGTAGTCTCTGTTTGTCCCTGGCTGTGGCTCCAGCAGAGGGCGCTGTAGTCTCTGTTTGTCCCTGGCTGTGGCTCCAGCGTACCACACGGTGATGGAGGAGGTGAGGATGGACTCAATGAACTGCACCATCATCTGCACTGGCAGCTTGGCTTTCCTCAGCTGCCTGCAGGAAGTACATCCTCTGCTGGGCCTTCTTGATGAGGGAGCTGATGGAGGGCTCCCACTTGAGGTCCTGGGTGATGGTGGTGCCCAGGAAGCGGAAGGAGTCCACGGTGGTGATGGGGGAGTCTGTCATGATGAGGGGGGCTGGGGGGCTGTGACTTTCCTGAAGTCCACGATCATCTCCACTGTCTTCTGGGCGTTGAACTCCAGGTTGTTGCCGCTGCACCAGGACACCAGCCGGATCCACCTCCCTCCTGTAGACAGACTCATCCCCGTCCGAGATGAGCCCTATGAGGGTGGTGTCGTCCGCAAACTTGATCAGTTTTATGGAGTCGTGGCTGGAGGTGCAGCAGTTTGTGTACAGGGAGAAGAGCAGAGGGGAAAGTACACAGCCCTGTGGAGCGCCGGTGCTGATAGTCAGAGTGTCTGAGACGTTCTTCCCCAGCCGCACGCACCAGATACTGAAAGTTTTCTGGTGAAGGTAGTCCCAGAGCTCCTTGTAGGCTCTGGAGTTGGAGAAATGCAGACTGTTGGAGAAGCTGTGGCACCAGGAGGCAAACCACTATCATGTGTTTTGGGACTGTCCAGTCGTTTATTGGACTGAAATGAATAATGCGCTGCAGACAATTTTTGACATTGCCATGCTACTCAATTCTGGTGGCAGGAAAAAGGTAATCTCAAAGAACCATACCAACGATTAAGGACTGGACTGACATAGGAACAGACATTAGACAAATGGACATTTGGACAAAATTTGGAAATGGACAAATTCAGTAGGCTTTGGACTAAATGGAACCTTTTGTTTTACTTTAATAATGCTGGGATTTAGTTTAGCTGATGTCTGCTTGTTTTTAAATGTTAAAAATTATGATGTACTCTGGTCGTTTCTGTTCATGTCTTATGGATGCGAGTAAAATCTGCTCAAAATCATCAGCTGCAGCAATGTTTTTCTATTGAACTAAAGTGAACATAACTGATGACGATGACACTAGATCAGGGGGGTCCAAACTTTTTCACCGAGCAGAGGGCCACAGACAACCCGACAATGAAGTGAATTCGAAAATGTTGTAGTGTAGACACAGTTTTGATGAGCCTCCACACCTTTTAATAGGACTTAGAACATTAATATAAAGTTTGTATAACATCAAAATATTTGAATGTTCCCATTTTACAGTTAAAAAAAAGTACCACTTATTGTTGTTTGGACCAACTTGGCAGGAAGCCGTGCCAACAAAAAATTGGTCTGCGGGCCGCATTTGGCCCCGGGCCATAGTTTGGACATGCCATAGTTTGGACATGATCTAGGCCTTTGTTTTTTATAGACCTTAAACAAGAATGGAGTTTGCTTTAGTGTTCGTTCTGATGACATGACCTTGCACATACTTATTGTGGCAGAATTGGGACATTTGGTACAAATCATCCTGACATGAAGACAATAATTAAAGGGCTTTCTTGACTGTAGCGTTTTGAAGTCCATTTCTTGTTTTGTATAATGTCCCTGTGATTTAAATTCAAAAGTGTTAATGCCATGTATTTACTCAATATGTTGCACTGGCCCTTTCACATAAATTGACTGGGAGGTATGTCTTACATACATAATACATCATGCATCATGCATTACACATAATACATAACACAGTCTCAGTGGAACCCGATGACCAGACTACTCTGTTACACTGTTTCCCGCAGAATTAAAGTTTAAAAAAAAATGTTCTCCGTCATTACAACACTGACTATAATGTCTTTTCTTCTCGTTGAAGTCTGACAGAACGAGAAGGCGACCAATGTCAAGTCCATCCAGAACCCAGCCCAGATCAAGCCCCAAGTCCAAACAAGATCGGACCAACAAAAGACAGACCAGAGCCAGAGCCAAACGCCGGACTACCATGAACAAGAGCCCACCAGGAGATACTATCAGCCTGGACTCCAGCAACGAGGGTCAGTGTGCTGTAGACCAGAGGCCTCGTTTCTAAAGCTTGCTTTCACGCGCTTCTGTGCCACCTGTGGTATTTATAAATCTGAAATGTATTCAAATGAGTCCGTTTTCCCCTCACTTCTGGTGCTGAAGCTTGGCTGAAGTCAGTGGTTTCAGTGACCTCTACAGGCCGCTGAGCAGTACTGCGAGAGGCCCTCCTTCCACAGCGGCTCAGTCTGAGAGCCGTGTTCAGAGGCCCGTTCATGCTCCGCTCTCTAACAGCAGCTTCTTTTATAGGCCTGCACATGTGCTCGGAGGACACACTCAAACCACACTGAATAAACCTGTGTGAAAACCAGATAAATCAACACGGTCTGATCCTGTGCCCAAACTGAGCATGTGCAGCAGGAAGGCAACACGGCTAACTTCAACAAGTGACAAAGAAATGATAGCTTTTAAACGACTAGTCTTTGTTTGTAGCTAAGGATACGTTTGTGTTTGGAATGACTTAGAAGTGAGTGAGAAATACAGTCATTTAATGCCACAGTGAGTTAGTTTGGAGCAATGGAGAAGTGACATGACAGCAGCGTTCGTCTGCACACAGCACTATTTCATGAAGTAACAACAGCGACAAGGGAATAACAGCTCTTTGATGAAGAGTGAGTGAATCTGTGGCTGTTTTGGGAAATGCAGGACGTTTGAGCTGCACCTGGGAGGGACAGGTGAGTTTTATCTGTTGGAACGCAGAGATGGTTTTTAAGGTTTGTGTGCATCTGTCTGAACAGGACGCAGATTATTGAGGATCTCGTCATGAATGTTCTGTGTAGTTACCCGTAGTACTACAGCTATAATCTGGAGCTTGTTTACACGTACTTGTTACGTATTGTTAACGTACTTGTTACACGTACTTGTTACACGTACTTGTTACACACGTTACACTACTTGTTACACGTACTTGTTACACGTACTTGTTACACGTTACTTGTTACACGTACTTGTTATACGTACTTGTTACATGTCTGGCAGTGCCTCACCGAGATGGCGCAGTCCGTGTAAGCCGTGTTTTCAAATTCAGCATAGCACTGTGAAAAAGCATTTAAAATCTAGAGAATCAAGTTTTTTTTTTAACAGGGCCATGTCCTAAATGGTAAGTGTGAAGTGAATTTTTACAATCACTTTTAAGTGTATTTGTCATAAAAGCACGTGTCTCGGTCAAACCCACTAATTATCAGCTCATGTTTGTCATATTCTTTAGTCACAGTGCATGGCTTTGTTTGGGGGGTGTGGCGAGGGCGTGGCGTGACATGGGTTCACGTGCAGATTCCCGCTGCAGGTGGAATCTATAAAGCCCTAGGTGTGGGGTGGAGTGCACTGAGTGTTTTCTAAATCAGGAGTTTGTGTGGCGGAAGTCTCTCGTGGTTGCTTAGAGCGTGCACTTACTCCGCACCATTCTTACTCCTTTATAGCCCTCCTATTAGGAACAAGTCTGTGTAATCCCTCAGTCGTCCAGGAGGGGTCTATAGTAGACAATCTTCAGAGATGGTCTTCTGGACAGGTTTTAAAGATCAAGACTCACTTTCCAAAACAAGCAGGGAGCAGCTATTGGACAAATCTCAGGAAGGTCTTCATGGGTTTCAGAGCAATGGACCTTGTCAAGGTTGGACCATGCAAGAATGTGCTATGGAGCTGCAGCTGCTTCTCAACAGTTAGATATTGTGTAGGCAAAAGCCATCTGAAAAGTAACAGGACAAAATATGAAGGTCCAGTTTGTATAGTGTTTACAGCTTCTGAAACAGCCCTCTGGCTTAGACTAGGACAACTGTGGGCTTGTGTGGGGATCTGGGGGGAAATGGGGAAGCACCCACCCAAACGAAATCAAACCATTAAACATGTTTTATGAAATGTCCACTTTATATAAAAACAGCATGCACTGCTATTCTAACAAGTTCTAACGATGTGAGTTCCAAACCTACTGAGCCCGCTTCATGGAAAAGAGTTTGTTGGAGGAGTACTTCTGGACCTTCTTTGTGTGGAGTCACTCTGGACACACCCAGAGAGGGTGTGGAGATTTCAGATGGAAGTCTCAGCTTTATTCTAAAAGCCTTGTCATGACTACCTTGGATGCTTTTTCTACTGTGTCTTCTATTCGGGGTTCCCTTGGTTTAGTCCGCCTGTAATTGGCCCTGTGAACAGATCAAACCGATCCAGAGCCTGGCCCAGCCCTGCTCAGTTCAAATCAGCAGATTTGAGCAGTTGCTTTTTTTTAGTTCAGAGAATTGAATCTTGAGCCACATCTTCAGATTGGGTCTTTCTAAATCCATAAAATCCTGGACTTTGTATCTGCAGATGGACCAGCGGACCCCGTCTTCAGTCCTGTTCTTAGGCCTGATCTTCTTCCCCATCTTAGCCCCAATCTGGGTTCTGATTCCATTTCTACTCCTGGCCGAGATGTGGTGGATTTGACCTCGCCGACCTCTGACCCCCCAGCAGTGGTGGACCTCACCAACGACACAGTCCTGGTTTGTATAGGGCTCGAACACATACTCGTTCTTTTAAGAGTTCTTTTAATGCCATATTATGAATGGAAGGCTCAGCCAGTGTTGTCGGAGCTAATGGCCCGCGCTGAGCCCCATTAGACCAGGTTCAGACTTTGGAGGAAGAAGTTTGACTAGTTAATGCCCAAACAAGTTCCTATGTTTGTGAATTCTGTTCATTGACAATAAACCTTTTCTGATTCTGAAATGGAAATTAAGTCCGTTCTATTTTGGTTTTGAACAGAAAGATTGATGAATATATAAGGAAAGAAATCTTTCTCTTTTTGCCATATCGCCCAAACAAAGCCTTTACAAGCTGCCCACCCAGGCGTGGCACAAGGACTCACTCCTTGTGTGCAAATGCAAATACAGCAGTACTGCGACTGTACTTACATGTACAGTGAGGAAAGTAAGTATTAAAACACCCTGAGTTCTCCCACAAATGTATGAAGGGGTCTGAACATTTCTTCGTAGGTGCATTTCCACTGTGAGAGACAGAATCTAAAAAATGACATTGTATGATTTTCAATTGATTGTTAATGTTTGGTACAGAAGACTTTGTTTCCAATTCCAGAGGTCAAACGTTTCCTGTAGTTCTTGACCAGGTTTGTACACACTGCAGCAGAGATTTTGGCCCACTCCTCCACACAGATCTTCTTTAGATCTGTCAGGTTTCGGAGCTGTTGCTGAGCAACACAGAGTTTCAGCTCCCTCTAAAGATTTTCTATGGGATGTTATTCTTCCATGACTCCTCTGGATCATCCAGATTGTCGGTAGCAAACTTCAGACGGGCCTGGACATGTGCGCATAAGCAGGGACAGAATGTCTCAGACACTCGGACTATCAGCGCAGGACAGATGTGTTTTGGTGCTCTTTGTTTTGTCTGTTTTTGTGCGTAAATTGTGTGTCAGCGTGCTCTTACGCCCGTGAAGAGCCCATATCCATCCAAACTACAACTCCTATGGATCTAGTTCCAGTTTTTTTAGCATCTGCTGCAGAATTGGTCCTTTTTTGACCAAAAGAGTGAGGCGGGGAAAACGTGCTTGTGCGCTCTGACCTGTACTTTTCCTCTAACGTTCACTCACTCTCCAACAAACTGGATGAACTGGCGCTGTTGATGAGACGGGACACCGACTTCTCCATCTCCTGTTTTGTGCTTCACGGAGACGTGGCTCAGCGAGTCTGTCCCGGACTGTGCCGAGCAGCTGGAGGGCTTCTGCTGCTCCACTCGGACAGACAAAATGATCTCTCCGGGGAAAACACGAGGTGGAGAAGTCTGTTTTTACATCAACAAACGCCTGGTCTTCAGATGTGACTGTGATCTCCAAGCTCTGCTCTCCTGATCTGGAATATCTCTTCATTAACTGCAAACCATTCTACTCGCCACGTGAGTTCGCCTCATTCATTCTGGCTGTTGTTTACATCCCACTGAGCGCAAACGTGCCGTGCACGTGGCACAGCGCGTGCTCGCGGACCAGATTCTGAGTGTGGAGCGGACCTTCCCGGACTCCTTGTGTATTATCCTGGGTGATTTTAACAAGGGGAATCTCAGCCACGAACTACCAAAGTACAGACAGTTTATTAAAGTTCCGACCAGAGAGCAGAGCACGTTGGATCACTGCTACACAACAGTCAGTAAAGCCTTCCGCGCCGTGGCTCGCGCTGCTCTCGGCTTTTCCGATCACGCCATGGTTCACCTGATCCCACGTACAGACAGAGGCTGAAGGTCTCCAAACCTGCAGTGAGGACCTCTAAGAAGTGGACCAATGAGGCAGTGGAGGAGCTCCGTGCGTGTTTGGACATTACAGACTGGGAGGTTTTCAGAGCTGCCACAGAGAGTTTGGATGAGGACACGGACACTGTGACGTCATACATTCGATTCTGTGAGGACAGCATCATACCAACACACACCAAAGTCACTTTCAACAATGACAAACCCTGGTTCACCCCAAAACTGAGGCAGTTAAGGCAGCAGAAGGAGGCAGCGCACAGGGCTGGAGACAGGGGGCGCTACAAAGATGCAAAGTATGGATTTAGCAAAGAGGCATCGAGAGCTAGATCACATTACGCAGGAGGCTACGGTCCATCCGGACCAGAACCTCCCGCCACAAGAATAGTTTCTTTCCCTCTGCCTTTGGACTCATGAACACTTCTAAACACCTGCCACTTTTCCTTGTTTGCACTATTTCCGACCAGCTGTAAATCTTTGTGTACATACTGAGACAGTGTATTTTAATTTCATTACGGCATGCATTGATAAAAATTTGCCCATTTGATTTCAAAGACTTTCTTATTCTTCCTTGTTTATGTTGCACCTTAACACTGAAACAAGTTCTTATGTTTGCAAAACTGTGCTCAATGATGATGGCAAACCTCTGAAGACCTCTGATTCTTCTGTGCGAGGCATGATTATAAACCATGACGGCGGAATGTACCTTGAAATTGTGGTCCCAGCTCTCTTCAGGTCATTGAGCAGCTCCTTCAGCCGTTCAGGGCTGATTCATCACTGAATTTATCATCATTGAGACCCCCCGAGGTGAGATCTTTAGCCTCTTCCGTTTTCTACCAATTGCTCCAACAGTTGGATCTTTTTCACCAAGGTGCTTGCGCAATTGCTGTGTAGCCATTTCCAGCCTTGTGAGGTCTACAATCTTGTCTCTGGGTCTTTTTTTTTTTTTTTTTTTTTTTAAAGTCTCTCACAGCGGGGCTGCACCTACGATGACAATTTCAGAACCCCTCCATTTCTAATGCGGAGAACTAGTAAAATTGCAGGGTGATCAAATACTTATTTTCCCCTCTATATGTACGTAACAGAGCAGGAGAACCAGAGGGCGCCAGAGAACATCATGGGCGCAGTTTTGTAAAGGGCTCATGTGACGGACCCTCCACCACAAAAATCGATACTCTCTAATCTCCTCCTCCTTTTGTGCAGGTCCTCGATGAAGGTGAGTCTTCACATTATTTTGATAATCACTTTCTCTCACTCTCTTGTGTCCTATCCTCCCTGCCGCTTGTGTCCTGCCGCCTCCCCTGTCCGCTTGTGTCTGCCGCTTGTTGGCCCGCCTCCCCCTGCCGCTTGTGCCCTGCCGCCTCCCCCTGCCGCTTGTGTCCTGCCGCTTGTGCCCTGCCGCCTCCCCCTGCCGCTTGTGTCCTACCATCCAAACCTTCTAGGGTACATCTCAGTTCTTTGCTTGCCTCCTCCCGTCCTCGATTCCTTGATTCCTCAGCTGTCAGGTGCGCCATAGTAACGGATGCTGAGGTTTCACAAAGCTAAAGCTGTTTAAACCTGTTGTGATCCTTCCACTCACTCCTCGATTCCTCTCCTTGCTCTGTAGTATTCGATTAGGTACTTGCATTTGTACACAGACAAATACTAACAATGATTCAAATGGTTTTAGTTACTCCGTTCAATCGTTGCAGTCCTCCTTCCGTCTTGTCTCCCACGTCTTCATGTTCATGTTTCAGAGCAGACCCAGAGTTACGTAGTGAGCAGTGACGAAGAGGAGCCCACTGTGGCTGGGACCACCTCCACAGCGTCTGCTCAGAGAGAGGGGTGAGCTACAGACACTTAAGATCCCACTAATTACAGTCCTCCTTATATCCTCAGACCACCAAGGCCGAGTTTACTGTAGATGTTAACCCTCTGGTCACCTCGGGACCCTTGAGGGTCCTTTTGAGCTTTGACTTTTTTTCAGACCTCAATATTTCTGGCTGTGTTGGTCCCATTAAAACCCCCCTCGAGTCTAATCTTGCAAAAGGGTACGTTAGTCACATTCGAGACCCTTGAGGGTCCCCATTTTTTTAAATGGATATAAAAAAACACCAATTAATATTTTTGGGTATTTTAGTCTAAACTCTGATCTCTTCATCTACTTCTACTCATACATCTGCAGACTGTGTGTGATTCATAGTTTTAATTTTTAAGGCCATTTTGTCAAAAAGTCCAAAAAATTAAAAGTGTGACGTGGACACCTTGAGTAACATTTACTGGAGCCTAGTATATGTCAATAATTCATGGAAAAAAGGGACATTAATGGCTTTTCTTTAACAAAACAGAAAATTTAAAAAAAAACAACAAAACACGACCAGAGAGCAGTACAAAAATAATAGGCAAGGCAAGTTTATTTGTGGAGCACAATCCGTACACAAAGACAATTCGAAGTGCTTCACACAACAGGAAAAACATGCGTTAAAATCACAAAGATATGACAGAATAGTTTAAGAATTAAAAGAGAAGAGTGCAAATAAGATCATTTCAGTCACATGCACAGCCAAACAAAACAGTTTTGAGTTTAGATTTGAACATTGCCAGAGTAGAACCTGTCTCACTTCCTCAGGAAGACTGTTCCAGATTTTAGCTGCATAAAACTGAAACGCACGTTCCCCATGTTTAGTCCTGACTCTGGGCACCAGCAGGAGGCCGGTCCCTGAGGTCCTCAGAGTCCGAGATGGTTCATATGGCACTAACATGTCCGAGATGTACTTTGTGTGCTAGGCCATGGAGAGACTTGTATACAAGCAGAGCTGCTTTGAACTCTTATTCTCTGAGCCACAGGGGGCAGTGCAGAGACCTGAGCACAGGACTAATGTGATCGTACTTCCTGGTTCTTGTCAGGACCCAGACAAGAACCAGCGTTCTGGATGTACTGCAGCTGTTTTACAGCTCGTTTGGAGAGGCCAGTGAGCAGGCCGTTACAGTAGTCTAATCTACTAGAGACAAACGCATGGATAAGTCTCTCCAGGTCTGGTTTAGACCATATACTTTTTGATTTTGGCAATGTTTTTCAGATGGTAAAAAGCTGCTGATGTTGTTGATTCTGTCGTGGCTGTTAAAATTCAAGTCTGAGTCCATTACCCCCCAGATTTCTAACTTGATTTGTAGGTTTTAGAGTGAGACTCTGGCTCACAGAAACAAAGAGAAAGTGTTAACAGTCACCTCCAAAGACGATGATGTTCAGTCTTGTCTGAGTTCAGCTGGAGAAAGTTGTTTTGCATCCACACACTGATCTGTTGGATGCAGTGACAGAGTGAATCCACTGGTCCATATTCACCTGTCGTCATGGAAACATAGATCTGAGTGTCGTCTGCATCATTTGATAGGACACATTCTCGCTGCGTATCAACTGACCTAAACGGCAGCATGTAGAGGTTGAACAGAAGGGGTCCCAGGATTGATCCTTGGGGGCACCCCACAGGTCAGGGGCATCTGGTCTGAGACGTTACCAATTTCAACAAAGTACTTCCTGTCTTCCAGATAGGACTTTAACCAGTTTAGGGCAGTGCCAGTGATGCCCACCCAGTCCTCTAGTCTCTGTAAGAGGGTCCATGATCGACAGTGTCAAAAGCAGCACTCAGATCTAACAGAATTAAGACTGAGGCTTTGCCCGCGTCAGTGTTCAGGTGGATGTCATTTGTCACCTTGACAAAGCAGTCTCAGTGCTGTGATGAGGTCTAAAACCTGACTGGAAAACATCAAATGAGTTGTTTTATTAAGAGGAAATCAGTGAGCTGTTGGTAAACAACCTTTTCAAGGACTTTGCCCCAAAATGGCAGATTAGAGATGGGCCGGTAATGACTCAGTACTGCGGCATCAAGACTGCTCTTCTTTAGGAGAGGCTTTATGACCGCAGTTTTCAAAGCCCATGTTTCGACAGTTCTGAGCTAGAGACCGGCATGGGACGGTCTTTGAATGAACAAACTGAACTGAACTAATCCCACTGAAACTGTTCAGAGGGAGAAATGTATGACACCAAAAAGCTCTTTCACAGACGAAAGAGCTTTTTGGTGTCATACCTCACGCCTCTCGCATCGCACTCAGCCTCATTCATAAAGTTATGGTTTAGTTTAGTTTTAATTCAGGTTGGATTTGGATTTTGTGCGCAGTGCAGAGGGAAAGTATGACCAAGGTTTGGCACCAAATAGATATGACCTGAGATTACTAAAGGTATAAAGATGTGGGAGAAACAAACCGCAGAGATCCAAATCTAATTTTGTTTGTTATAAGCTTTTTTAAATTTTAGTTCTAAAACATGAAGTGCAAACAAAAGGAACTCCAGAGCGTGTTTAAGGCTGAGAACACAAATACTGCAGAATACATCTGGAAATGTTTAATGCGTTTATGTAAACGGACTACAACTAAAGGATGTCTGAAGACACACATACAATTACTCTAAAGGTCATGTATTAAATATGTTCTTTCATCTATCCAAAGCATGGTCCAGGGTCACACTGTCTCGCTAATGCTGATGGAGTTTACTGTTGCTATAGTGAATCCTTTTTTCTAGGATTAATTAAGTCTTGTGTTCTGACCTGAACTCAAGGTTAAACATCTGACCTTTCTAACTCCCAAACTGCTTCCGTGAAACTTAAAACAGTAGTTTCTTCAGAGATCCGAGTTCTAAAACCCAGGATTTATTGACCCTCCAGTGTGAAAAGGGGCCAACAGTCATTACACAAGGCAGTGAGAGGCTGAGTTGTGTCTGTGTGTGCTTCTAACGTGCATCCAGAGCATCAAAGACGCATCTCGGCGTCTGCCCTCAAAACCATTTGTCACGCTACAACGGTTCAGCACCAGTCTGATCTCGTCCTGTGTTCTCCAGGTCCTCAGGAGTCCACATCAGCTGTCCTGTCTGCATGGACTCGTACTACGAGGTTTGTATTCCACAGTCCGTGTGCGTGCGAGCGCGCGTGTGTGTGTGTGTGTGTGTGTGTGTTAGGTAATGGCCTATAAACACACATGCTCTTTAGACGTGTCAGTGATAGAATGTTCAGAGCTGTGGCCTCGTTTATTTGGTTCTTCACAGATCGTCCACATTAAAGCAGGAATATTGGAATTCAATGAAAAGTTCTGTTTTATTTCAAAATGAACAGAACAAGGAGCACAGGTTCTTCTCTACAGACTGAACGTGTGTGTTGTAGGAGTGTCCAATCAATACCCAGGATAAGAAAACTAGACACTTATTTCAGCATGTATTGATAGTACACACAAAAATGACAAAGTTGAACCTTTCTTGAATATTTTTGAGTGATTTGTGAAAGGCGGTGCTAGAGGTCTGGGAGTACCTCCTTGTTGTGATGACATCAGGCGCCAACACTTATCGTGCTATCTGAACTAGGACTTCCAGTTCTGGCATGTATTTGTGAGAATTGTTTTCCGTTTGTAATTTACGTGCAATTGGAATGAGGCCCGTGTCCAGTCGCCGCACGGTCAGGGATGTCCACTCTCGTGTTTCTCTGGGTCTTTGCTTATGGAGCTGCTTTTGTCTTATGCTGCAGATTGTGGACAGTGGACGGCTCCTGGTCTCGACTCGATGTGGACACATCTTCTGCAGTATTTGTTTAAGAAACTCCCTGCACCAGAGCCACTCCTGCCCCATCTGCAGAAAAAAGCTCCCCAAAGGACACTATCACCCCATACATATATAACAAGTGAAACTTTCGAATAACTACACCTTCATTTGCCTATTTAAGGTTAGGAATTAGGGTTAGACTTAGTTCAATAGTTACTAAGCCTGAATCATTCTGCGTCTTTGTTCATGCTTTACTAAGGCAGAAATGAGCAGTTAATACACTTCTACTTCCATGATCATAGTCTAAACAACTACTGCGACAGGTTTTATTCTCAAATATAAGAGGCACAGCAGCCCAACTGCAGGGGGCGCTGTATAACAAACTAGATTTGGAGCTTTAGCCATGTGCATGTATTTATGAACCCATGTGAAAAATAAATGGAAATGCTTGTACTTTTTTTTTTTCTCCAATTGAAAGTCTTTAATTTTTCAAACCTATACTCAAAATAACAACAGTACAAATTGCAGTATAGGTTCCAATCCTCACACAGACTGTTTCCAGTTCCACAAATATAGACTTTAGCCAAGATAAAGTGGCCATTGTGTCATGGTTCTTGCTGTTTTTTTCATATTTAGTCAAGCACATCAAGTTAAGTTGTGCCAAAAATACAAGTCTATTTATAGAAATAAAATTGGTTTGCCATTTTGGTCCCCTCTTTGTAAATAGTTTTTTGTATTTAATAAACAAAAATGATAACCATCTAAGCTTTTACAGTGTTTTTTTTTCATATGTACCTGGAGTTCCTATACTTAGAGCACTTTGCATGTTGTAAAACTGATTTAAACGGCTGGTTTACCAGCTCTGAAAGTCCTCCCTCTGGGTAAGGTTCAGATTCAGTTCAGGTCAACGTCAAGTCCTCTTTGCTCTGAAACATTGAAGATGTGGAGACCCTGGAACCAGATTCTGAGGCAGAGGCCGTCTCCAGGAAGGAGCTCCACTTGGACACAGCTTGGGGTGGAATCACACTGGGAACAGTCGGAGCAGTAGTGGGAGTACTGGGAGAAGCCTGTGGATGAAGGCCAGTGCAGGAGCGGCCTGGCCCAGACACATCCTGCACAGAAAGAACAAATACAAGCTTTATTTTCTCCATAGCCCAAAGTCACAACTGCAGGATTGGTTTGGATTCGTCTTTTCTTTTTACAAGTAGAAAGTTAATTACAAAAAGCCTCCCTTTTGGCTCATCCTTTTATTTTGGGGCAGTGCAACAGATTACCTTGCCCTTCTAAAAAAAAATAAAAAAAATTTTGAAGGATTGAAGCAATGTACTCCCTCATTTGTTCAGGAGTCATTTATATCCAATTCACATTCAGCAATTTACATAAAATATTAAACTTGTACCTCGATGTACTACTGCTAAGGTTAATGACGGGTGAATAACTCCGAATGTCCATAGAATACATTGTTCCAGAGGCTCTTCCTGAAAAGGCTCAGATCATTGGAGCTGAGCAGTGAGTGATTTATCAGTCTGTTTGGGGTTGTATGTTGGAGTAGCAGTATGACCTCGAGGGACAGCAACCAGCGAGACAAGCTGATCGATTTGTGTCTGTGGTGGCACTCGGTGGCAGAGAAGCTAGCACACACGTCCTTAACACAACAGGAAAAAATGCATTAAAATACAGAAATCACAAAACTGTTTAAGACATAAAAGAGAAGAGTGCAAATAGAATCCTTTCAGTCATATGCACAGCGAAACAAAACAGTTTTTAGCTTAGATTTGAACAATGTCAGAGTGGCGGCCTGTCTTACATCTTCAGGAAGACTGTTCCAGATTTTAGCTGCATAAAACTGAAACGCAGATTCCCCATGTTTAGTCCTGAGTCTGGGCACCAGCACCAGCAGAGGCCGGTCCCTGAGGTCCTCAGAGTCCGAGATGGTTCATATGGCACTAACATGTCCAAGATGTACCGTATTTTGCGGGCTATAAGCCGCTACTTTTGTCAGATGTTTTGAGCCATGCGGGCTTATTTAGAGGCTGCGGCTTTTCTGTGGTTTTTTTCTTTCACCGCTAGGGGCGAACTAACCGGAATTGGAATCAAAACTACAGAAAAGTTAAGCAAAGAAGCAGATGTTGCTTTTTTATTCAGCTAGCAAATAGAACACGGACGACAAATTACCAACTATAAATTATTTTCAAATTCTTGCCGCATCATTATGGAACCCAAACGAAGAAGTTCGTACGAAGCAAGTTTTAAGCTGAAGGCCATCGATCTTGCTAGGAACCGCGCGCGGCTGCACGCAAGCTTAACATCAATGAATGTACGGTGAGACGCTGGAGGGAGAGCACGCTGGAGGGGGGACAGCGGGACGAGCTCATGCGATGCCAAAAGTCAAGGAAAGAGTTCTGCGGCCTATACAAAAGGTGCGGCCTATGTATTGTTTTATTATCGTTTTTTTAAAAATAGAGCAAATGCGGCTTATATAGGGGAGCGGCTAAAAGTCCGGAAAATACGGTACTTTGGTGCTAGGCCATGGAGAGACTTGTATACAAGCAGAGCTGCTTTGAAGTCTATTCTCTGAGCCACAGGGGGCAGTGCAGAGACCTGAGCACAGGACTAATGTGATCGTACTTCCTGGTTCTAGTCAGGACCCGAGCAGCGGCGTTCTGGATGTACTGCAGCTGTTTTACAGCTCGTTTGGAGAGGCCAGTGAGCAGGCCGTTACAGTAGTCTAATCTACTAGAGACAAACGCATGGATAAGTCTCTCCAGGTCTGGTTTAGACACTATACTTTTGAATTTGGCAATGTTTTTAGATGGTAAAAGGCTGCTGATGTTATTGATCTGACGTGGCTGTTAAAATTCAAATCTGAGTCCATTATTACCCCCAGATTTCGAACTTGATTTGTAGGTTTTAGAGCGAGACTCTGGAGGTGACTGTTAACACTTTCTCTTTGTTTCTGTGGGCCAAAGACGATGATTTCAGTCTTGTCTGAGTTCAGCTGGAGAAAGTTGTTTTGCATCCACACACTGATCTGTTGGATGCAGTGACAGAGTGAATCCACTGGTCCATATTCACCTGCCGTCAGTGAAACATAGATCTGAGTGTCGTCTGCGTAATTGTGATAGGACACATTCTCGCTGCGTATCAACTGACCTAACGGCAGCATGTAGAGGTTGAACAGAAGGGTCCCAAGATTGACCCTTGGGGCACCCCACAGGTCAGGGGCATCTGGTCTGAGACACAGTTACCAATTTCAACAAAGTACTTCCTGTCTTCCAGATAGGACTGTAACCAGTTTAGTGCAGTGCCAGTGATGCCCACCCAGTCCTATGGTCTCTGTCACCTTGACAAGATCAGTCTCATTGCTGTGATGAAGTCTGAAAAAACATCAAATGAGTTGTTTATTAAGAGGAAATCAGTGAGCTGTTGGTAAACAACCTTTTCAAGGACTTTGCCCCAAAATGGCAGATTAGAGATGGGCCGGTAATGACTCAGTACTGCAGCATCAAGACTGCTCTTCTTTAGGAGAGGCTTTATGACCGCAGTTTTCAAAGACATTGGGAATGTTCCAGATTGAAGCGACATGTTAAACTATGTGAGTGAGTGGTGCTAACAAACTGTTCAGCACAGACTTTAGAAATCTGGAGGTCACACATGGAGGCAGCATGTAGATGAACTCAGGCTGGTGATGATCTCCTGGACAGTTTTGTCAGTTACAGGTGCAAAGTGAGTCAGCTCTAAGTGTGTAGGTGGTTTTAGAGTTATTTTTTGCATTGTAGAATTTATAGCATTTTTAATGCCCTGAACTTTGTAATTAAAGAATAATGCAAACTCATTACACTTGGATGTGGAAATGAGTTCTAACAGCAGCTGAGCTGGAGGGTTTGTTCATCTGTTTACTGCAGCTTCCAATTATTTCAGAAAAATATCCTTCCCTAGTTCTACATAAAATGAGGTTGTACATGTACAACTTCTCTCTGTAAATCTCTTTCTGAACTTGGAGCTTCGACTTGCGCCATTTTCGTTCAGCCCGGCGGCACTCCCTTTTCTGTGCCCTGACCGAATCATCATTTCTCCATGGCGCCTTCTGCTTATTTTTAACCATTTTAGCCTTCATAGGGACAATGGTGTCGAGAACATTCAAAACCCTAGATGTAACAGAGTTCAACAAATCATTTACATTAGAACATGAGGAAGAGAAGCAGGACCAGCTGGTGGTTTGGGAAAAACAGACAGGTCAAAGAAGACACAGAAATTATCAGACAGAGCAACATCAACCACATTGACGTTTGAAATATTAACCCCCTTTGTAATTAGAAGATCTAGAGTGTGCCCTCTGCTGTGTGCCCCACGTTTCAAGTTTCAAGGACAGCATGAAGCTCTTTAGCATTTCTATCACAAATATTATCAACATGAACATTGAATTCACCTGTTATGACCAAACCATCAAAGTCTGTGCATACGACTGAAAGCATCTCAGTAAAATCATCAATAAAACTTTGGCAGTGCTGAGGAGGCTTGTATAAAACAATGAAGAGAATAAAAATTGAGCTAAAACAGTCTCCATCCAAAGGATTCGTACTCAAATGTTGAAAACACCCCAAAGGATAACCTGTGGGTAACTATTTCATCTCTAACAAAAGCACACACACCTCCTCCCTTTTTGTTTCTCGTGTTTCAGATTCAAACTTAAAGTTGGGTGGAGCACCCTACATCAAGTCTACAGCCACCAACCTTGGCGTCATCGTTGATGGCGATTTTAAGCTTGTCAAGCAGATAAATGCTGTGGTTAAATCTTGCTTTGATCACCTCAGGCTTTTATCTAGCCTCAAGTCAGTTTTCTCTTTTCTTGACCTGGAGCGGGTGATCCGTGCTTTTATCTCTACACGTCTTGACTTCTGTAATGCACTGTACACTGGGATCAGCCGAGCTAACCGCTAACGCTTACAGTTAGTGCAAAACTCTGCAGCACGTCTTTTAACTGGCACACGTCCTGGAGAACATATTACACCTATTTCATGCTCACAGCACTTTGGAGACTTTGTGTTGGTAAAATGTGCTGTACAAATAAAGTTGGATTGGATTGGATTTTCAAACTAGTTTCAGTGGGACTGGGCCTTATCTTTTTACAGGGAATATGAATCAAATTTCTCCGAATGGGCAGCCTGACTCGCCTTTTGTTTTCCCAGCTGTGTGATGTGACTACAGAAATAGCACTAGGGTACTGCTATTTTTTTTACACAGGGCCCCGGGTTGGTTTGATTTTGATGATGCCTATAAGTGAGGGCACAGTGGTCGAGTGGCACAGCACACAGATGCCAGGCTCCTGGTGCATCTGGCTGGTGTTGTGAGTTCGAATCCCAACTCCAACATTTACTGCATGTCCTTCTCTCTCATCCCCCATTTCACACTTTCCTGTCTAAAAAAATCTTTAAAGGAGATTTGTGGTGGGAGGGGGGACCCAGGGCTGGTCTGAGGGAAGGGGCGATGACAGGGGTGCTGTCATAGATGGAAAGAACTGAATCGAATCTTTCGCTGTGAAGATTGTTGTGTCGCTGCTGCATCCGGATCAGAACCTCCTGCCACAAGAACAGTTTTTTTTCCCTCTGCCGTTGGACAGAACACGTCTTAACCTGTCATTTTAACTATAATTTAATCAACAACCATTCATTGCACTGTTCATTTTCTGCACGACTACAGTACATTTTGTGTACATACTAAGTCGATTTTGATCTAATTAGTCAAATTTAATTATTTTTATTTAATGCATGCCTTAGTTCACACCTGGGCATTTGCGGCCCCAAGGGCCGGATCAGGCCCTCGGCCTGTTTTAATCCGGCCCTCCTCCCCCCGGGGATTATATGTGTTTTACTCTTAGTTTCTCTTATTTTTAACTGTCTTGGCGCTGTAACATGTGTCTGCACTTGTGTCCTTAATAAAGATAACACGAAATTAATGAATAATAGATTCAGTAGCCAGTATTTTACAGAAATGATAAGAATTTTTTACACCAATGATCGCGGGCCGGCCCTCCGCCATTCGCCTGGATTCCAATATGGCCCTCGAGGAAAAATAACTGCCCACCCCTGCCTTAGTTGATATATATTTCACTTTATTATTGTTCATTGTTGTATGTTGCACCGAATCGCCAAAGCAAGATCCTGTGAATCTTGTTCACTGACAATGGCAATAAACCTTTTTTGATTCCAATTCTGATTCAAAAAATTGGTATACTGAACTGCCCTGGGGTTCATCTACCTCCAGATGTCAATCAGTCCTATATTCTTAATTTACAGGATTTGTTATTCATTGCTCCTCCAGTGCCTCTTGAATTTGACAGATCTAATGTAGGTTGAACACAACAGTTCTGTTGTGTGCGACAGATTAGGGTTCCCCTAGAGTAGTTTGCAATAATATTAGTATAGAAGGTGATATCACTCCCTGGTGGAGCATACACATTTACTTAAGTACAAACCTTTCAATTAATGGTGCCTTTAACCAGTACATATCTGCCATACTGTGGTCTTTACCTTCAAAAGTTTGTTCAAATGCTATTCGATTTATGTTATTGCAACTCCACTCTTGTGTTTACCTTTGTATGATGAATGTTTTTGATGTTCTATATTGTGATGTCTATTATGTGTTTCTTGTAAATATATAATGTCTATTTTTCTTTTCTCATTTTTGTTAATATTTTGGAGTAGGTTCATAATGCCATTTGCATTAAAGGATGCTACGTGTAACTTTTCCATTGGATTGATTGTATTGGTTTTACTAATTTACAAATGCTAAGAAACTCTCTGGTCAAACACAACACATAAACTTGGAACTGAAGAAAACATAACTTAGAAAACATAAAGGATGATGGTTGCCTAGCTTGGTAGTGTCTGTCTGGTTGCGGTCGGATCCGTTGGATTTATCAGTCTATATTACGAGTTCACCGGAGTTTTGATATCTCTATGTGGATGCAGACATCTAATTGGACACTTATTTCAGGGCAAGCAATGCTCCGCTGCTGCTCCAACCCCCTCTGGCAACCACTCCGGCTCCGAATTAGACTCTGCTTTGGAGGAGACCGGAAGCAAGATAGACCCGGTGAGTATGGTGGCTTTGCGGGAGATAACTGATAAGACAAACCTAGAGTAGAATGTGTTTAGTTCTGCAGCAATTTTCGGTCATCTGCAGTATGGGGGGCTCTGGGCTTGTAGTTGGTGAGAAGCCAGAGCCCACTCCACATAGAGAACTGTCAGAGAACTGCTACTTCTGACACGTATTGTACCGCGATCTAGCTCTCGACACCTCCCCGCTAAATCCATACTTCGTATCTTTGTAGCGCCCTCTGTCTCCAGCCCTGTGCGCTGCCTCCTTCTGCTGCCTTAACTGCCTCAGTTTTGGAGTGAACCAGGGTTTGTCATTGTTGAAAGTGACTTTGGTTTGTGAGAATCGAATGTATGACGTCACAGTGTCCGTGTCCTCATCCAAACTCTCTGTGGCAGCTCTGAAAACCTCCCAGTCTGTGATGTCCAAACACGCACGGAGCTCCTCCACTGCCTCATTGGTCCAGCTGAATCATTTGCCTCGGACAGGACTCTTTTAGGTATTTACAAATAAGTTATTATAAACAAAAATAAACAAAGTAATGACCATTATAACCCTCTGACTGAAATGTTTATTGAGGCTTATAAATCAGAACTTTCAAGGGGAATAATATATAAATTGTATCAATGCATTGCTTATCTGGACAGCTACTCTAGTAAATATGAATCAAAAACAAATGGGAGAGTGAAAGTAGCCTTGTTTTTACGGACGAGGAGTGGGAAAATGTGTGGGGAAACACCAAGTCACATGTCTGGAGGGATTTTTTCTGGAAAGATTTGTCAATGTTTTTCTTAACACCATGTCAAAGTGTGTGTATTTTGATATGGTCTTATGAATGAAATGATAACTGTTGGAGAAACTGTGGCAGCCAGTAGGCAAACCACTCTCACATGTTTTGGGACTGTCCTGTTGCTTAGAAACATTGGATTGAACCTTTGGAACAACACAAACCTTACCAACGATGAAAGACTGGACTGACATAGTAACCTACTATGACAACTGCTGTGGTGATTTTGGGCATTATAAAAATAAATTGAATTGAAGTTGGAAATGGTCTAATTTGACCAACTTTGACTTTGGATCTTTTAAATAAATTGAAAAAACAACACAAAAACAAGCATTCAACCCGAAACTTTTGCTCCTGCCGCTTTTTTCAGATTTTTCTGAAAAAGTACCGTTTTACCCGCAAAATTCTAAGAAACGAGGAGCAAGAGATGACAAAACCAGGAAAACAAAAGACTGGTAACGCTACGGGAACTAAACAAACAAAGCTGACAATCCACATCTCTGGTGAAAAACAGCCCGTCTCACAAGCTAACGACGCTAACATGGCTAGCGGGGCCGAGGCTAACATGGCTAACATGCAAATGCATCTGTCCACTCAGAATTAAACTCTCTTTTTTCCTCTGAGACATTTCTTTTGGGGGATTTACTTATGGTTAGTCCAGGGGTCACACTCCGCCTGCAGCTTCACACATCACCTCAACGTCTATAGCCCTCGCATTGCTGCTATTTGCTAAAGGATGTGATGCATATTTTAGTTGACAAATTTAAAACAAACTTTTTAAAACTTAGATTTTAAGTATATAACAGTAGTAGTAGTAAATAAAAATAAAGAATATATACATTTAAATTAAAATATTAATTTGTATGTGTTTTTTTGTCAAGGCTAAAGGGAGCCACAACAAATTATAGCCAAATTATAAAGAAACAAAGGGAGAAAATTATATATAAAGAATTGATTAAGCAAGAAATTAATAAGTAAGAGGAGACATTTTTTATCTAACCTCACAGAAAATAGTTAAGAACTTTACCAAACAAAGATATTATGAGTGGGTAAAAAATGTCTAAATTACTATCTTAGAAACTTAAAAAGTAACAAGCTGAAAGACCAATCTTCAAAATAATACAGGGAAAGTGATGTAATCTTAACCAAACAAGACTAATTCCAATCAGCATTTGAATCCTTCTGTAAAAAACCTTTTTCAAACATTCCAGAGGATAAAGATGATGATATAAATTTCTTTCTCGACACCCTCAATTTGCCTGTTATGTCAGAAGAACAACATTAAAAATGAGGAGTCCAACAAAAAGAATTAAAATCAATGGTCATCTGACAGATCCCCCTCCTGTTTGCCTTGCATCTGGAACCATTGGCCCAATTTATTAGACAATCAGGAACTATTCACGGTGTTACAATTGGTGGGAAATTACCTGTTGCAGATGATGTTCTATTCAATTTGACCAAACCAGAAATTTCCATATCCAATGTGATGCATTTTCTTCAAGAAGTTGGTCCAATGTCTGGATACAAATTAAATGTACAAAAGACTGAAATTTTCTCCTACTGGCGTCCCCCTTTGACCTTTAAAAAGACTTATCCATTTAAATGGCAAACGGAATGTCTTAGGTCTCTATGGAGGACACACATAAATATCTAACAACAGTTATGGAGAAAAATTATACCTCTCTTTTTAACACCATAAAAAAAGATCTTGAAAAATGGACTGACATCCCATACTTAAGTCTAAGTCAAAGGATTGAAACTATAAAAATGAATGTTTTGCCCATGTTTCTCTATCTGTTCCAGACTCTTCCAGTTTCCATTCCCAACCGGCTGTTTGACGAGTGGAATAAAGTAATCTCGAGATTCATATGGCAGGGAAAAAACCCGTATCTGATTCAAAACTTTACAGTTATCAAAAGAAAAAGGGGGCTGGGGTTTACCTTGTTTGAAAAATTACTTTATTTCAGCTCAGATCAGAGCCCTGCTGTACTGGTGTGACCCAGAATATGAAGCTCAATGGAAAAATATTGAGATTGATATTGTGCCGGAGGTTCCTGTGCAGGCCTTACTGGCAGATGACAGACGGTTGAGTCTTTTGGGGGAGGTGGAGAACCCTTGGGTGAAGTCTGTTCTTACGACATGGAAGGAGCTGATCAAAACATACAAACTAAACAAAGATGTTAACATTTTAAATTGGTTGGTTTATGATCAAAATGTCACACCGAACATCACAGACTCAAGATTTAAAGTCTGGACAACAAAAGGTATAAAGTTCTTTTACCAGATTGTAAAGGAGAATCATCTGAAGAGCTTTGAGGAGTTGAAAGAATCCTTTGTCTTAGAGAAACAGGACTTTTATAGGTATTTACAAATAAGGAGTTATTATAATCAAGAATCAAAAAGAATGATGACCATCATAGCCTTTTGACTGAAATATTTATTAAAGCATATAAATCTGAACTTTCAAGGGGATTAATATCTAAACTGTACAAATGTATTTACAATCTGGGCCCTCACTCTACTGATTACATTATGGGTAAATGAGAAAGAGAGGGTCACTTTGTTCTGGCTGATGAAGGGTGGGAAAGTATATGCACATCTCAGTGGAGAACCACAAAGTCACATGTTTGGAGGGAATTCTGTTGGAAAAATGCGTCTCGTTTCTTAATAACCCCATGTCAAAGTGCCCATTACTCACAGGGAAATGCAGACTGTTGGAGAGGATGTGGCAGCAGGAGGCAAATCACTATCATGTGTTTTGGGATTGTCCTGTTGTTCACAAATATTGGACTGAGATCAATAAAGCCTTACACCATCACCATCCCACTGGATTTCAGAACTATGTATTTGGGCCTCAGGACTTTTGCCATGGACACAACCAGCAGTTATCTCTGGAACATCCTCCTGGCTGCAGCAAAACAGCCTCTTACAAAAAAAATGGATGACACAAAATGAAAATGACATTATAATGGTCATTCATGAAATAGAAAAGATTACATTTGGACTTAATTTGAAAATTGACATATTTGACAGACTGTGGACTAGATGGGACGTTTACTCTGCTTATTTTGGTTTATGTCTCCACTCTCTGGTCGTGTTCCTTTCTTTTGTGTCTTCATTTGTTATAAATTTGAAAAGTAAAAACTTTTAAATATCACAAAGTAAAAGAAAATGGGGGAAGTCCCTTCCTATATATATATTTAAAGCATTTCCTAATATAAAACACCAATCATGGAACAAACCCAGAACATGACCAGAGAGCGGAGAGAAAAACAAAACAAATAATACACATAGAAATCAACTAGACAATTACAGAATTAAATAAACATTTATGTCATAATCAAATCAAAATCAAAAGTCCACTTGGTCCAAAGTAGGTCAAATTTGTCAATTTTTTTTTCCATTTGTCTGATATCAGTCAAAATGTCAGTCCAGTCCTTGATCATTGGTGAGGGTAGTGTCATCCAATTCTTTGTCACCTAATATACATTCCAAAGGTATCCGTCAATTGTGTCCATGGCAGGAGTTTTGGGCCCGAGTACATAGTTTCTAAATTAAATGTGCTGCTCTGATTGGTCAGACTATCACTACTGTGCATGTCTACACTATTTATTGATTCAAATTTACACAATTCAATCAAAAATGGTTGTTGAAAGAGTATGCAATTTTAAACTTGTTTCAAAACTGTCAAGCATTGATGGTTGAGTTTAGAAGTCTCTGGCAATTTGGTCAGATTGCAATTGCAAATAGATTGCAAAACTGCGTCCATGGTAGGAACTCAAGTCCTTTTTTAAAAACTACTAGTATTTCTGTTTGCATTGCTAGT
This sequence comes from Chaenogobius annularis, assembly GCA_015082035.1. NCBI lineage: Eukaryota > Metazoa > Chordata > Actinopteri > Gobiiformes > Gobiidae > Chaenogobius > Chaenogobius annularis. Next base: position 72,583 of record BJKM01001026.1, on the reverse strand, counting down.
ACAGTATTTGGAGCAGATGACATCAAACCCACCTTGTCGGAAATTCTCCTCCTCTTCCGCTGTTGACCGCAGTTCATCTCTCTCTTTTTAACCCTGAAACAGTAAAAGTATTTGGACTTAAACATATATTATGTGACTTTTATGGTGGCCAGTGTGCCACCTAGTTGTCTCCATATAGACTTTGCAGAGAGCAGGGGTGTGCCAACTGGGGCCCAGGGGCAATATGCGGCCCTCAAACCAATTTTTGTTGGACCTCAGGCTTCTTGCCAAATGACTCAAATGACAAAAGTGGTCATTTTTACTGTAAAATCTGGAAAAATTACAAACATTTTGATGTTATACAGACCTAAGTCTAAGTCAATGCAACATGTTGCAGCATTATGTATGGATTTAACAAAGAGGTGTCGAGAGCTAGATCACAGTACAATACGCGTCTGAAGCAGCAGTTCTCTGACAACAACCCCTGCTCTGTGTGGAGAGGGCTCTGGCTTCTCATCAATCATAAGCCCCGAGCCCTCCATGCGGCAAATGACCAAAAACTGGTAACTTAATGCCTTCTACTCCAGGTTTGAGGCCACCACCCCCATCCCCATGGTGGCCACCTCTGCCAACCCAACCCCGGTCCCCCCCACCTCCCCCACTACTCTCTCAGTTCAGGAACAGGATGTAAACAGACTATTTCGGAAATCCAACGCCCAAAAAGCTGATGGACTGGACGGTGTTTCTCCCACCACCTTAAGACACTCTGCAGGAGTGGTCCCCCGTCTTCACAGATATTTTTAACACCTCCCTGGGGTCATGCCATGTCCCAGCCTGCTTCAAGTCTACCAGCATTGTCCCTGTCCCCAAGAAGCCCCGGATCACTGGACTTAATGACTACAGGCCTGTGGCACTGACGTCTGTAGTCATGAAGTCATTTGAGCGCCTGGTCTTGCCCCACCTCAAGTCCTTCACCTCCTGGATGTGGATGATAGATGCTCCGAGGTTTTGCCTTAATGTGTTGCCCTTCCGCAATGCCAGAAACATTTGTATTCTCTCGTTCTCCTCACACACAGCCTAACCCACTGCATTTGCGGGTTAAATAGATCCAGCGCGCTCCATGAATAGTTTGGTATGCACCGTTTTGCACACACTGGTCGACCCACGCAGTAAAATTGTGCCAACGTCATGGGTTTTTGTTGAATCGTTTTTACTATACTGTAGCAGTTTACAGCCTATGTCTTTTGATGCCTCTGCTGCTTTGCACAAAAGCGGGGGATTCGCACCAATAACACGCCATTCGGGCTGTTTATTGCTTGTCCTTTTAAACTATAATAAAAAGCCAATTAATACCCATAAAACCATCCCATATCCCCAGACCCCAAGAAAAAATCATATCCCACCGACTTGTAAAAAACAGAAACCACTCACCAAGAAACCAATCCAAACCACACAACAAAATAATATAACACCCACCCCACAAAAAAACATATCAAAACTATTCGACACAACAACATCACAAAACCAAAAATATCAAACACTTCCCCAAAAATAAAGCATTATGAATCCCAACCATAACTCCAACAAAATAATACCAACAAATCCATTCCTAATCTAGATTGAAAGATGGCTATAAAAGGTCAAATGCTGGAGCAGAGAGAGCAGAGTGGTGGTGAGAACATTACATGGTTCCCTAATTGAATGCATGACTGGGAGAAGTGGCACCTGGCACTGTGTTTTGTGCTCTTGGAGGGGGTTGAAGAGACAGATCAACAGCACGCTCCACATAAAGGTCCAGCACGCACAACAGTGTCAGAAACAGATGTTAAAAATTGTTTCCAGCCCTGAACTGCTAAAGATCAGCATGTAGAATAAACACTTTTGGCCAGTGGTCACGTTGATGTTCCGCTTTGTGCGCTTTGGAGACACATTTGGATACAATGGGAAAATTCCGCACAATGTTTTGCTCCTTATGTTTTTATTTCTAACATTTTAATAAACACAGTTACATACAGTTTGACATATAACAGGCTATATCCGTGATGACAGTTTGAGATTTAATTCACTTAACGATAGGTCAGGTTAGGTGATGCACATGCACATTCTTGGAATCCTGACTTCTAAGTCGGGAGCGCGCACTTACAAACATGGGAGCGCAGCAAACACAACCCTTGAGGCAGCAACGAGAAAAAGCCCTTATTTTTTAAAAATATGCTAATGGTACTTTGTGGGCTCACTAGGGAGGTAAAGAAGATTATATAAATTCCTTTCTGGACACCCTCAATTTGCCTGTTAAGTCAGAAGATCAAAATAAAAAAATTAGGAGCTGAAATAACAGTTTTGGAAATACACAAGGTGCTGTCAAAATCTAAAGAACAATAGATCTTCGGGGAGCGATGGGTTCACCTCAGAGTGGTACAAAGCTCTAGAGGACACACTTGATCCTTTTCTTTTAACAACATTTAACTGCGGAACTTAAGAAAAATGCAGACCCCCTATTTTGCAACAGTAAATTCGCTGAAGACCCACTGGAATATATCATATCCCTGATACCTAAAGAAGGGAAGGTTCCGACGACTTGATTGTACCTCAAATATACACCCATTTCTATTCTGAATGTGGACTATCGTTTTTATACAGACCCCTCAATCCATGTCCAAAAGATGTACAAATACTGACACCAAACTTAATCCATAATGATCAGACAGGATTCATTACCAAACGACAGACACAAGAATAAGACTATCCTTACACATAATGGATCATATACCAAAAACAACAAAATAAAGCCGTAATAATTAGCTTGGACGCTGAAAAAGCTTTTGATTCGCTGCTAGTAGGCCATACATCTATTTAAAGTGCTAAACAAATTTCAAACAAAGACTAATTTAATTATCAAAAATATTCCAACATATAGAATTAAAATGGTCATCTGACAGGTCTCAACTGACTCTGGAAAAAAAGGGGTGAGTACGCACTGGGCCTGCGCCTGGTCTCCCCTCCTGTCTGCTTTGCATTTGGAACCATTGGCCCAATTTATTAGACATCATAACAAAAACAATCTTCATGGTGTTACAATTGATGGGACGGAACTTAAAATTACCTGCTACGCAGATGATGTTCTATTGCATTTGAACCAAACCAGAAATTTCCATACCCAATGTGATAGGCATTTTCTACAAGAAGTTGGTCCAATGTCTGGATACAATTTAAATAAAAAAAACTGAAATGATCTAATTCTGACATCCAGCTTCTGACTCTGACCTTTAAAAAGACTTTACCTCATTACCCATGTCAGCTCTCTGGACTCATCTGGACTCTGTTTTTTCCGAACCGACACCTATTAACGTGGTGGGATGGGTTTGAGCGCTTAAAACCGAATGATCTCAGGAGCTATGTTGTCCGGGGCTCTCAAGCCCCCTGGTATAGAGGGTCTCCCAAGGCAAACAGGTTCTGGGTGATGCGTGTCAGACAAAGATCGGTTCACAAGCCCCCATATGATAAGAAAAACACCAAGGAGTTACGTAGCCCAGATTGGACGTAATCGCCCGGATTGGCGTTACCGGGGCCCCACCCTGGAGCCAGGCCAGGGGTGGGTGCTCGACGGCGAGCGCTCCCGCCCCACGAAGTGGCAGCCCGAACGACACGTGACGTGCACGCCAAGAGGATCTGGGCGGCAGTCGACGGCCGGATCCGGAACCAGAGACACAGAGACTAACCCTGGGGACATGGATCGTCACCCTCATACCCCTCGCTGGAGGGGGGAAGAGCCTGAGCTTGTGCGAAGGAGGTTGAACGGTTCCGACTAGATATCCCCCTAGTCGGCCAGATTCAAACCTCCACGCACATTTTGGGACACACTGAAACCCATCTTCTCGAGAGGGGCTGGACGCTCCACTTCTCTGGTGTTGCCTACGGGGAGAGACGGTGGGATCTGGCGTGGGCTTGCTTATTGCCCCACCCAGCTCAGACCCGCCATGAATGTTGGAGTTTCCACCTAACCAGTGAAACGAGAGGGTCGGCTTCGGGTTTGGGACAGGTCATATTCTCACTGTGGTGTCGGCCGGTACGGGCCGAACAACGGTGCTGAGTACCTGGCCTTCTTGGAGTCCCTGGGAGGGGTACTCGAGGACAGTGCAAGCACCCGACCGGGGACTCGGTTGTTCTACTGGGAAATAGGGACTTTAACGCCCACGTGGGCAACGACAGTGACACTACTGGAGAGGGGTGATTGGGAAGAACAGCTTCCACGATCTAAAAAACCAGAGCGGTGTTCAGTTAGTTGGACTTCTGTGCTAGTCACGGACTAAGTCACATCAACGAACACCATGTATCATCAAGCCCGCACAGGTGTCGCACCAGTGCCACCAGTGGCACCGAAGACACCTGCTGAAGGCCCCGGAGATCAACCTAGGCCGATCGACCTAATCGATCGACTTTGTGTCGTCGTGTCATCTGACTTCCGCCGGCCGCGTGTCCTCGGACATCTCAGGTAAATGATGAGAGGGGGAGTTCTGTCAACTCGGATCACGCACCCATGGTAGGTGTAGTTGGGATCGCTGGCCTGATGCGGCGGAGGATTAGCCGGGAAAAGACTTTGGTCAAGGTCCCAAGCTAATGGAGCCGATGGTGGCAAGATCAGGTAGTCCTGGTCTGGTTGGAAAACGTTCTGCGGAGCCCGCTGTTCAGCGAGGGTCTTCAATTCTTCACATCCTGGGAGCAGTTTATCCCAAACTCCTCACGGGGGGAGGCTGGAGAACATTGATTGTCGCGAAGAGTGGAACCCAATGTTCTCCTCGCACTCTCATCTGTCATATCTTATAGCTCGCTCTGACTGTCGCGAAGCTGTGGTGTGCAGATCTCAGAGTCAGGTGCCTGTCGGCGTGGCTAGGCAGCACGAACCTGGTGGTGGACAACAGAAAGTAAGGAAGGAATGCCGTCGGAGGGGAGGAAGGAGAGCCTATTCAGGCCCTCTTTTGGCTTGTGGGGACTCCTGACGGCTCGTTTGACAGGCTATCGGCGGGGCCAGGCGATTCTGCAGCATTCATGCTGTACAAGAGAGCAAACGGGGCTGGGCAGGAGTTCGGGGAGGCCATGGAGGAGGATATCACATCGTCGGTAGGCCATGGAGGAGGACTATCGGTCCGGCAAGAGCAATAATTCTGGCAGACGTTCCCCCTCGGTTGCACAGTCAGGAGGTTGGGAAGCGTGCTATCACAACCCAGGGGAAGTCCTACCAGTGCCTCCTGCCAATCGACCGGTGGACGACTGCAAGGTGGAGACCAAAAGCTTACCTCGAATGGGAGAATTCTTTGTAGGAACCGGAGTGAGAAGGAGTACTTTGAGGACGACTCTCCTAAATACCACTGTCACACTCTTCGAAGAGGAGTAGAAGAGACACTGAGGCACCTACAAGAAGACATCGACATCGTCCCATACCATCAGAAGCCGAAAAGATACACTGAAGGTTGTTTGGCAAACTCTTCGGTGGCAACGGCCGCTCCGTGGGGTGGATGAGATACGTCCCGATACGTACATTAAAGTACCTTGGAAATGCTCTCGCATGGACTAGTGCTTGGTGACAACGTCTTGGTTGCACATCGTCGTCTGCAACATCGCGTGGCGGTCGGGGGACCACCGCTCGCGCATCTGGACTGGCGAGACGGGGGGGGGTGGTACTCTGTTCAAGAAGTTGGGGACCCCCCGGAGGGTGTGTTCCAACTATAAGAGGGATCACAACTCCTCAGCCCCTCCCTGGTAAGGTCCTATTCCAGGGTACTGCGAGAGGAGAACCGCTACCGATAGTTCGAGCTTCGTACTCAGGAGGAGTGGTTTTCAGGAGGAGTGCGAACTTCTTTCTCTGGACCAGCTCGCGTCCGTTGGACACAATGGACCAGCTTAATACCTCATTCATCATTACCGGTGCTCGCGAGGTTCATGGGAAGATTTGCCCAAGGACCAGAATCCACTATGTGCTTGTTGTGGATCTGGAGAAGGCTTTCGACCGTGTCCAACAGGAGGTGCCTTTTGGGGCTTTGGAGCTTCATAGTGCTGCGGAGCTCATGGGGTCTCGGCTGGCGTGTAACGCCTTCTGCTCAGGTGTTATAGTCCGGTCCCTGTATGAAGCCCAGCACGAGCTGTGTTCGCATTGCCGCATAATCCAAAAGACAAGCCCAAAAAAACGACCATCCATAAAAACGCTCGGTCAACCTCAAACCGAAACCACCTATAACAAAAAACCCACCCCCAGATTAACCATGTCAATGCTTACAAGTGCAACCTTGTTAAACTCATCATCCATAAACCCTCAAAAGACCTGCCCTTTGTACTCTCCCATCACCAAAAATCCAACATACACCCCAAAAAACAAACCCCCGCACCAACCCCAAAAAAAACACCCACCGCAAATAAGGCTCACCTACAAATCGCGTCCACCACTAGATAAATCATCCCCCAAAATACCAAAAAAACAACCATAAAAAATCAAACAGAACCTAGACTGTCAGACCTGTTCCCAGTGGTGTTGGACTCCTCCTCACTGGCTGCCTTTGTACCAGGATTTACTGTTCACATCTGATTTTCTATGGACACGCATCTCATAGGCGTCAGTCAGGTCGGAGGGGTCCGTTTGGGGAAACAACAGCATCTCAGCGTCTGCATGATTTGCAGATGACTCGGTTGTCCTGATGGACTACATCAACCTGGACTGCAACATGCTTACCTGGGACGGTTTTGAAGCCGAGATGTGAAGCAAGCTGGGATCACATAGATTACGAATAAAGCACCTCCAAATCAAATCGATTGTTATTAAGCTGCTGGAAGATGGGACTGTGTCTTCAAAATCCTTGGGTTCCTTTAGGACCGAGTGGATGCGTTCGAACAGTTATGACCCACAACAATTACTAGCTGCAGAGGTTGGAATCTGATGTAAGAGATGCTCAGAGGAAGCCTTCAGAATAGCGTCTCTAACATGCCTACCTATCGTATGAGGTATAAGAAGTATTGTTATAATCCGTATGACAGAGCTCCTCACCCAAACTGTTCTAAAGTACCTAGGTGTGCACAACTGGGTAGGTTCTCGGTCAATTCATGTGTCCATGTCTTTTATTTGCTGCCGTTAGGTAACAGTATCAAAAAAGCATAGCTATTAACTTCACTCATGATATGCGATGGACAACAATAGTGTGTCCTCGCAAGAAACTGATAGACGACTCAACAGACAGACTTTTTGTGCTGTGTGAAGGATATTAAAAACCTGGCTGACACTTATTATTTGCTTACTTAACCCGAAAAAACGGGTCATAGTATTAAACAGACCGTCTACGATTTATCATCCTATCGATTCAATCCATGGTAAGTCAACTACAATTATGCCCGTCGGGCCAGAGTGGGGCCGCCGTTCGAGCTACCCAAAATAGAACGTTAACACTTGCCGCTACTGTCTCAAAACCACGGTTTGGAATCTGAGATGTAGGTTATACTCGTAGACAGCCATTCAGCTCGAATGATGTATGGATCCTAGCGTATCGGATCTGTACCTAGTCGCTGTTAAGATAAAGTTACAATTGCCCACAATCCTTGCTGCAGCCGGCTGTACCACTCCCACCCGTGTGACCATAGCGGTGTGCAGCCTCAAGGGTGCGAGTGGTCTACGCGATCCAAGCGACACTGTCATCAGAGCAGTTTTAATCACACGAAAACCGGCCAGCGACCTGAAAAAACTGTAGCTCGCCCGTTACACGACATTACCCGTGCGCTCTGCACAAGACTTCACCACTGGCAAGATGCAGCTCGTGGACACACGAGGAAGCTAAAGTCCTTCTAGAGGCGTTTTGTGGACGTTAGATCAGACCTGTCAAGCAGACAGAACGGGCTATGTTGGAAGATAAAGGACATATGAGAAACCAAACTGACTTTGCTGAAGCTCTGTGAGGAAAACATCCAAATCAAGTGCATAAACCTGGACAGATTTAACCCTGAAAAAACCGAGGTCAGGTGACTGAGGAGACACAAGACGTCAGAGTGTAACCGAATCATACTCAGCCAAAGTCACTGAATTGTGTCAACTGACAGAGTGAGTGCTTTCGCGGCGGCCTCATACTTGATGGCCGCCAATAGACGTTTTCACTCTGGCCTCAGCCTAAAGATACATTTCTATTACTGAATGAATTATTCCTAGATTGAGCAATGCATAATTGAGTTTGTGCAGCAACGCTAGAACACATCGTTTGAAGATACAAAATCCCATATTATCCTATCAGAATCACTATGCACACGTCCACTCCCCCGCTCGATATCTCTTGTTCCTGGCTGCTGTGCTCATGCTACAGTTGCGGACTCCAGGCGAATCCTAGCGAGGACTCATTAGAATCGATTATTGCTATGTTTAAGAACATATTTACATTTACGGTCTTATGCTGGATGACATGATATGCGCCCAGCTGATCTTAGCTTACCCGTTGTCTGTCTTTATGACTAAACAGTGTCAGATCGGGGTAAAACACGAGAATAAGAAAATCAGGCAGATTGTTCGCCCACGCCGACCCAACTAGAAGCTTGCTAAAGCGTCGTAAAAGCGGCCCTGGGCCCAAACGTTAGATCAAGCTTGACAAGATCACTGATACTTAGAGAGGCTTTATTTGGCTGAGTAGTAGTCCTGTGACCTGACGAACCAACGTCAGCTGGCTACCGCAGTGGCAAAAAAGAATGCTCAGGATCCTTGTAAGAAACACGCTCTGGCACGTTCTCTCGTAGAGTTGTCGAGCCAGTAGCCTCTGAACAATCCAAGACACTAACAAGCCTGTAAAAGCAGCCTATGTCCTAGGCTGCGTCTCATATATGATTCATCCCAGCTCAGAAAGTAGATCATTTGTCACTAAAAGCCGATGCTAAACTGAAAAAAACTTAGTTCCATGGGTCATATTGACGTTCACTGATGCACACATTAAATAGACTCCTGTGTGATCACCCCCCTAACACTGCTATATCAGAAAGCTATACCCCTTTCCAAAAGCTTCCCTCATAAAAGCTATTCAACTTCGGATTCGACAAAAATGGCATTGCAGCAAACGATTACTACTACACAGGACTAAAGGAGAGAGGTACGCCTCCACCGCGCTGGCACTACGCTCCGTATGCACTATTTTTTTCATTTTTTTTTTCTTTTGCCAGATTCGCTCACACTCGTTCTCAGTCGTTCCTGTTCGTGCTAAGACTGCTGCAGGTGATGTCATTGCTACTCAGGTGCTCTCACATAGAATCTCATAACTAAGCTATATAACTAAATTAGTTATACGAACCTTTATTTCATATTGTTTATTTTATTAATATTTACGATTTTATTTCACGTATTTTAAACGTACGCGACCAAGCCATGAGGCGTCGAAAAGGCCTTGCTCCAAATGAGTTAATGACACCGATCCTTTGATATAGAGAGGCTTTATACTGAGTAGATAGTCAGCAACTGGACAACGTCAGTGTAGGCCTCCAGCTCCACTCTAAGAAACCTTGGAGTCTTATTAAAACCTCAACGCAAGAGCTCTCAAATTCAAGCACACATAGAAATCAATGCCTGTAAACAGCCTATTCTCCATCTGACGTAATATATCAAAATATCAGAAAAATCAATGCTATAAAGCCGATGCCTTTGATATAATCTTGGTGCATTGGGGCGTGTTAATTACACTCTAGATCTGGACTACTGTAGCATACACCTGCTGATAGCAGCGTGCCCTAAAAAGCGCCATAAAAGCTTATCACTGGTTAAATGCAGCACAAGATCTACTACACAGTGAAGTTTCTTTTAAAAGAGAGAGCACATTCCCGTTTATCCGGTGCTTACCGAGTCTCTTCATCTGGTCTTACCCTGTCCGATTAAGTTAGAAAATCAACTTCCAAAATCCTCTCCTGACTTACAAACGCATAAAGTAGATCTGGCCCATCCCTACCTCAAAATAGAAGGAGCTTATCGTAGCCTTATCATCCAAACAGAGCACTTCGCTCTCAGAAAATGCTGGAGACTCACTGGTGCTGTTCACCAAGAGTCTCTAAAAGGTCACAGTAGTATCAAGCGTTTAGCAGCCAAGCTCCCTGTGTTGTTGGAATCAGCTTCGATGTCCGATGTTAAAGAGGCCGACACAGTCTTTCATTTAAGACCAGGCTCTCAAAAACAATAAAACGTTCCTCTTTGAATAATGGCTTTGGTACGGACAAGAGCCAGTTCGGAACTAGAAATAAAAACCGATCGTTCCTCAGCTAATGCTGCCTGTCCCCTAGGCAACTAATACTGGGGGAACTGGGGGAAGTATGGCAGCTTGAGCACCTCATCCTATGTTTCCTACTACAAACATTTATTAATCTATAAACAATATACTTTAATATTATTAATTTACACTATCGACGCAACTTACTGTTAAAGAGCGTATTTATCGCGCTTTTCCTTCTTCTTCTCCCCCCATTCGTCCTGGCGCAACAGGAGCATGGAGGGTGCAAAGGCCATCGATCATATCGACGACCTGATTCGGATCCAGACGATCTCTCCTCAGCTGTGCCATGAGAGAAACGATCTTTCCTGGAGAAACGGTCTCTACTCTCATATGAACCGGTTCTTCATACCGGACCTCAGAAAGAATTGGCTATCTCAACTAGTGAGTGGGTCTTGCTCCACCGTCTATCTGCAAATTGAGGCGCGTACGCCTGTCACTCGTAAACCGAGGGAGTCGGATCTCTCCTTCACTGTGGAACTCCTACAGGTTTCTACTATTTGTCCCAAAGAGGTTTGGTAGTTTTTCCTACGGCCGAGAAGGAGGGTCTAAAGGACAGGGGCGCTTGGGACATCTGTCTAAGGACACAGGACGCTGGGACATTACCAAGTCCTTATGAACACTGTTTATTTTGTTTTCCACTGTAGTCCCTCGAGGCAACTACTGTTGTGATTTTGGGCATTACAAAAATAAATTGAATTGAATTGAATGTCAAAGTGTGCATTTCACAAGGAAATGCTGACTGTTGGAGAAACTGTGGCAGCTAGAAGGCAAACCATTATCACGTGTTTTGGGACTGTCCTGTCGCTACTCATTTGGAAATGGACAAATCTGAAAGACTTTGGTTATTTAAATATGCCATGATTTTGTTGTTTGTTTGTATTTTATTTACGCCATCTGTTGTGTCTGTGTCGTGTTTATTCAAAGAAAAAAAAAAAATAATTACTTAACTACAGTTACTTAACTACTGGCTCAAGCCAAAAATATGCATATTATAGCACTAATATAATTCTAATCGAACACGTAATTTCATTCTTCACACAACAAAACACATTGGGTGAAACCCGGAAAATTTCGGCTTGGATGTTGGTTAGTCCTAGTTTTGCCCTACTTTGAGGATCAGAAAGGTACTTTCCCGGCAACCTCCTTGCAGGTTTACACAGAAAGGGCCCATCTGTGAGTGGAGGGTGAAGAAGAAAGGGTCACATCTTACCTCTGAGTACTAGAGTACAACAGATCTCGGTCCAGCACGACTGCCTCTTCATCTGGCTCAAACCCCGCCTCTTCCTGTGGAGCCGGTAAGTACTTGTTCCAGCGGCTCACCTGCACCACAAATCACACACGTACGTACGCAGGATGAAATGACAAATGTTTCACTTCAAATGTACCTTATTAATGCTTTTTAATTTTAGTTTTTTCAGGAAATCAAATCAGTCCAGAAAAAACATAGGCCTCTGTGCAAAACTAAGCAAATCTTTCATAAATGGAGCCACTGTGGTTGAGCAGTCTAAGTTTTGGAAAGTAGTCATTACTGTTGTCACTAATGTGTCAAATAAACTTGCAACTTTTGGTGACCCCTGAACAAAGAACGAAGCAGCCAAGTGAGAGGGAAAAAAACGTGTATATGATCATCAGATTGCAGTGAAAGTATTGTGTGGACAGACGATTTAAGAGTGTGTAAATTAAACTGAGCCAGCATCTAAACATCAAAAATCCCCCAAATCCCACATTATTATTAAAACCAAGAGACGCATCTGTATTTTTAGTTTGTCCAAACTCAATGTGCCCACACATCAGCCCCATGAAGACTTCAAGACCGGGTTTATAACACAAGTCATTTTTATCATCTCATAGACACAGAAGTCATTTCTGCTCTTAAAAGGAAGTTGTGTTCATTTATTCTAGAATTTCAGATGGAGGCCTGGGGTAATCTCTCAATCCTCCAAGAGTGATCCATTGTGGAAAAAAGTTTTAAAGGCAGTCATCTGGATAATGTTTTAAATATCAAGACATTTCAACTTACATCCAAAAGTAATTTTCAATCTCCAGAGCAGGTCTGAGCAACGTCAGCGCCATTCTTGGGAGTTTGCCGCGCAGCAGGACTGAGAAACCTGCTATTAGGTGGCGTTTGGCGTTACACATCATACCAAATGAGTGGGGCATCAATCAGAATCAGAATCAGAATCAGAAAGAGTTTATTGCCATTGTCAATGAACAAAATTCACAAACATAGGAACTTGTCTCGGCCTTAAGGTGCAACATAAAACACTGAGCAATAATAAAACAACATATATTCAATCAAAAAAGGGCATGCATTAGGAAACAATTTAAAATGACTATACAATAAAAATAAAAATAGGCATTTCTATGTACACAAGTTTACAGTTATGTTTAAAGTTTGTAGTGCAGAACAAGGCTGACACGTTGCAGTGAGTGGTTGAATATTGCAGTTAAAGTGACAGGCCTGTTTTGAAGTGTTCATGAGTCCAACAGCAGAGGGAAAGAAACTATTCTTGTGGCGGGAGGTTCTGGTCCGGATGGACCGTAGCCTCCTGCCTGAGGGGAGTGGTTCAAATAGACCATGTCCAGGGTGAGAAGGGTCAGCTGTGATCCGACCTGCTCGTCCCAGAGCCCTGGAGACGTACAGGTCCTGCAGAGATGGAAGTCTGCAGCCGATCACCTTCTCAGCAGAGCGCACAACATCAAAAGTGATAAGTCTCAGGGTGGGGTCATAAAAGCTCTTAAAGATCCTATATTATGCTATTTTTTCCGGTTTCATAGTCGACCCTAAGGGCATAGTTGATGATATTAAGTGTAGTGCAACACCCAGAACATAATAGTTATAAAATCTCACCCATATCTTGGACCCGCGCACAAACCGGAAGTGCAGACTGCTTAGTTTGCGATTCGCCCCCACCCTCACGAAGAGCGATCTGCCTCCCCCGCCAAACGCGTGATGTAGTCTCGAGTGGAATGTAAACAGAGGCCGAGGCGTGCGCCGGTCAGCGCCTGTACACAACGGCACATGTCAGCGCAGCAGCGTTGGATCAAAAGAAGTAGCATTTGAAGCTAACTGTGGCTAAATAGCCGCGGTTTCTCTCGAGCGCGGGGGAGGGGGGGCGTGTTACAAGTTCAAAGAGCTTCCTGGAATATGGGCTGAAACAGGGAAGCGTGCTGCAGCACTCACCAGGCTGACTCATTCTGGTGAGTAGGCCCCGTTCTTTCCGAGGGAAAGGATAGACTATTTACTCCTGCTAAAAACTGTAGGAATCTATTAAAAAAAACACTTTGGGCACCTATTAAAAGCTCTGAAAAGTCAATTTTGCATGATATAGGACCTTTAATGAAGTTCTGAAAACACTTAAGTCCTTGTAAATTTGGCAAACATAGTCTGATTTAGAAGGCATACCAGTAATTTGATGATAATAATAATACATTTTATTTAAAAGCGCCTTTCAGAACACCCAAGGACACTGTACAAGAGAATAAAACAGCAGAATAAAACAACAAAATAAAACCCACAGTACAGAACTGGATATGGTGTAGGAGTGACTGAGTTATGTGGTGTTGAGAGACTGAGGTGTGTTGAGTTGAGTGTGAGTGACTGTGGTGTGGAGTGACTGAGTTTGTGGTGTTGAGTGACTGAGTTGTGTGGTGTTGTGACTGATTGTGTGTGGTTGGAGTGACTGAGTTGTGTGGTGTTGGAGTGACTGAGTTGTGTGGTGTTGGAGTGACTGAGTTGTGTGGTGTAGGAGTGACTGAGTTGTGTGGTGTAGGAGTGACTGAGTTATGTGGTTTGGAGTGACTGAGTTATGTGGTGTTGAAGTGACTGAGTTATGTGGTGTAGGATTGTCTGAACAGGTGAGTTTTGAGTCTGGATTTGAAAAGTGAAAGGGTGTCTATGTTGCGGAGGTCAGGAGGGAGAGAGTTCCAGAGCTGAGGAGCAGAGCGGCTGAAGGCTCTGCCCCCCATTGAAATAAGACGGAAAGAGGGGACAGAGAGCTGGAGAGAGGAGGAGGACCTGAGGAGCGAGAGGGAGTGGAGATGTGGAGGAGGTCAGAGATGTACGGTGGAGCCAGGTTATGGATAGCTTTGAAAGTATTTAGGATAATTTTTGAAGTGAATCGGTTGTTTTATGGGGAGCCAGTGAAGTTGTTGAAGGATTGGGGGTGATGTGATGGTGGGAGGGCGTCCTGGTGATAATGCGGGCTGCAGAGTTTTGGAGAAACTGCAGTTTCTGGAGGATTTATTGGGGAGACCAAAGAGGAGAGAGTTACAGTAATCGATCCGGGAGGTGACTAGACTGTGGACAAGTATGGCTGTGGTGTGAGGAGTGAGAGAAGGACGGAGACGAGAGATGTTGCGAAGGTGGAAGTAGGCGGAACGAGTGATGTTGTTGATGTGGGAGTGGAAAGAAAGGGTGCTGTCGAGGATGACACCCAGACTCTTGACTTGAGGGGAGGGAGGACAGTGGAGTCACTGATAGAAATTGTGAAACTGTTTGATTTTGAGAGAGTGGAAGGGGTGCCTACCAGTAGGACTTCGGTTTTAGAGCTGTTGAGTTTGAGGAAATTTGGAGAGAACCAGGAATTGATTTCCTGCAGACAGAGGGTAAGAGAGGCTGGAGGAAGTGATGCAGTGGGTTTAGAGGAGAGGTAGAGCTGGGTGTCATCCGCGTAGCAATGGAAATGAATGTTGTGTTTACGGAAGATGGAACCAAGAGGGAGAATGTAGATGATGAAAAGAAGGGGACCCAGGACAGAGCCCTGGGGCACACCAGCTGGGACAGGGAAGGGGTTGGATTGGTGGGATTTCAGTTGTATGAATTGACTGCGATCGGAGAGAGAGGAAGTGAACCAAGAGAGACGAATGTGGGAGGTGCCAATAGATTTAAGCCTATGGATGAGAGTGCTGTGTGAGATGGTGTCAAATGCTGCTGTTAGATCGAGGAGGATGAGAATAGATAGTAAGTTAGAGTCAGAAGCTATGAGGAGATTGAAGAAATATGTCCAGTTCTATTTAACTCGGACATCTGCGTGTTCAGAAACTGGAAGAGGAGAGAAAGTCAACAAGATCTACTCTATCAGTTACTAATACATACCAGCTATAGATGACCAAGATTCATGAGTTTCAATTACGCATTCTTTTATTCTCCTAACAAAGTATCTATACAGACGTCTGGACTTCCGGGTGCCTAACACTCGTTACTCGCGTCTTAATAATTCCGGAGAGTAACGGGACAGCCACAGTTTGCCAGTATATAGACACAGAAAATGAATATGCATGAGCCTACAGGAAGTCCGTGTGGTAGGTCTGTGATTGGCTCCTTGCCCATCTGACCTCCACCATGGTCTCCACCTTTTTCTCTTTGTCTGCTCGTGTAACCTGAGACTGGTCAAACCTTGGGGGTCAGAGTGGAAAAATACAGCGCCACAGACCAAAGAGCAGCATAACATTGTCTAATAGTGAATACAAGAACAATGCATTGTATAATGGCGAATATATGATCGATGCATAATATGTAGTTCTCTTCAAGATCATTTGTGATTTTAAGAAGTGCAGTTTCAGTGCTGTGAAGTGGACGGAAACCAGATTGAAAATGTTCATAGAAACTGTTTGAAATGAGATGGTGTGAAGTTGAGAGGCGACTGCTTTTTCAAGAATTTTGGATATAAAAAGGTAAATTAGAGATGGGGCGCAGATTATTGAAGTTGGGATCTAATCCAGGTTTTTTCGAAATAGGGGTAACAGAGGCAGTTTTGAGTGATAATGGAACAGTTCCGGAGGTCAAGGATGAGTGGGTGATATTAGAAATGAAGGGGGCAAGCGAAGGTAGGCAAGATTTGACGAGAGCTGTGGGGAGAGGGTCAAGGTGACAGGTGGAAGGTTTGGAGTTCAAAATGAATTCAGAGATTGCTGGACATGGATGAGCTGGACATATTGATATGTAAATTATACATTTATCTTTATAAAGATGGCGCCGCAGAAGGCCGCCCTGGCTTTTCGGATCTGTAAATTAAACTGTAATTCTCATGTACATAGCAATGCCTATTTTAATTTTATTTTAAATTAGTCATTTTAAATTGTCTCTTAATGCTTGCCCTTTTGATTGAATATATGTTGGTTTTATTATTGATCAGTGTTTTATGTTGCACCTTAAGGCCGAGACAAGTGCCTATGTTTGTGAATTTTGTTCATTGACAATGGCAATAAACCTTTTCCAATTCTGATTCTGATCTGATTCTGATTCTGAAATGACTCACCAGCACCCTCTGCAACATTATAATGGGCCGAAAAATGTTTTGGGGGTGAAATTTGGTACACACACCCATTATGTGAAAATGAACAAAAAAAAGTCAATGAAGACCACGACCTCCCCCCCCATTTTCATGGCCACACCTCAAAAAAGTCAAGGGGAAGTGAACCTTTTATTTTGTCATAATCCAAAAATTTGGTACATGTGTTGAGTATGTGACCTTGATCAGAAAGGTTTATTGGGACCACACTCTATCGTCAACGTGAAGGACATTTTTAATCAAAATATGCAGATTTCATAAATCTAGCCCTTGTACTTTAACAAACTTGTCCGAGGGTTTTTATCCAACGGTCACCAAACTGACACATCATCATCAGGACCCATATGGGATCAAAAGTTGTTAAAATAATCTGCATAAATCTCAGGGTGTAGACATGACAAGCTCTTAACGAAGTGGCAATTTTGAAAACACAAAAATCCTTGTAAATTTGGCAAACATCATCGGATTTAGAAGGACCTAATGAGGCGTTTGTGTATTTCAATGATCTGGTAATATTGATATGTACATTTAACAACTATCTTTTAAAAAATATCACAAGTGTCCCCTTTAAAGATATGGGACGGAATTTGACACCTGCCATTTTTCAAAGCCAGGGTTGGGCTCCAACCCTCACACTGAAGCGCCATATATCACGGCTTGAGTTTTTTTTTTTTTTTTTTAGAGTTTTTTTTTTTTTTTTAGCTTTTCAAAACAAAACACAAAATCAAACACAACACAACATGACCAGAGAGCAAAACATCCATCAAAAACAGAGTCCAGAGCCGGTCAAATTTGAATGTTATTTTTTCCATGAGTCTAATTCATGTAATTATGTCAGTCAGTCCTTGATCGTCGGGGGGTTCTGCGTCATCCATTTCTTTGTTGTGGCTTTTTTTCCCGCTGCCAAAAGCACACTCCAAAAGGTATCCATTTACTATGCAGTAGATTTTAGGCCCGAGTACATAGCTCCAAATTTGAGTGGATAGGCAATGTCAAAAACTGTCTGCAGTGCATCCTTAATTTCAGTCCAAAAATTCTGAACAACAGGACAGTCCCAGAACACGTGATAGTGGTTTGCCTCCTTGCTGCCATCATTTCTCCAACAGTTTGTATCGCCCTGTGTATAATGGGCACTTTGACATGGGGTTATGAAAAAGTGTGTTACATTCTACAACAAGACTCTCCAAACATGTGATTTTGTAGTCCTCCACAGGGATGTAGAAACATCTTCCTACTCTTTGTCTGTCAAAACAAGACTACTCTCTCCCTCCCACTTAGGGAGCTTACGAAGCTTTTCATTTGATTATCTTTTACAATCAGGTAAAAAAATAAATAATTGTATATCTTTAGCAATCCATATCTTGAATCTCAGGTCAGTTCTATTTGGTACAAAACCATGGTCATAAGCCAACCAGTTTAAGATTTTAACATCTTTGATTAGTTTGTATGTTTTGATCAGCTCCTTCCATGTTGTAAACACAGATTTTGCGCAGGGATTCTTAATAAGAATCAGAAAAGGTTTATTGCCATTGTCAATGAGCTAAATTCACAAACATAGGAACTTGTTTCGGCATTAAGGTGCAACATAAAACACTGAGCAATAATAAAAACATTATATATAAAATATATATGAAATCAAAAGGGCATACATTAGGAAACAATTAAAATTTTGTAAAGTATAATATAAAAATAGACTTACTATGTACACAAGAATTTACAGTTAACTTTACAGATGTAGTGCAGAAAGTAATCAAATGACTCAACCGTCTGTCATCTGCCAGTAAGGCCTGTACAGGAACCCCCGGCACAACATTAATCTCAATATTTTTCCATTGAGCTTAATAAATAAAGTAATTTCTCAGACAAGGTAAACCCAAACCTACTTTTTCTTTTGATATTTGCAGCGTTTTTACGGCTGCAGCTATAGTTTATTTTAGTAATCGCGTAATCTATCGATTATTTTCTTCGACTAATAGAATTTTTTTTTTGTACATGCTGTAAACCATTTAAAAGAATATTAAACATTTTTTTTAAATAAACATTATAGTTCATTGTAATAAACAAATAGCACATGAAGTTTATGGTTAAAATAACACATTTATTCTTAATTTCACAAAAGAGTGTCCCAAAAAAAACAACATTTCACTTCACCAGGCCAAACTGTTCTGTTTGTATATAAAGAATATATATAAAAAGGACTAATTAACTTTTCACAGACTGTTTGCAAACAGTTACAGTATCTATGAATTCATTGCGTTTATGTCACATGAATTGAAATAAGACATTTGTCTGTAAAACTTTGTTGGTGGGACCACTGATCCTGGTGTTTTGCAGCGTTGGCGCCGTGTGCCGTTCACTTTGGCCTCCGTGTTGTCGCCAACTTTCTGTTTCACAACATATTATTATAACATGGTCGCGGTCCTCTGTGCCGTTTCCATGGATGTATTGGCTGTTTCAAGGCATGGAGCGGCCGGTCTAAGTGCCCAGTTAGAAGTTGCCAAAAGGAAAGGAGTAAGTGTGTCTTTTAAAGCATTATACCACTCTGAGGTGAACCAATCATTCACCAGAGATTTATTTTTCTTTAATCTTTTGATTGCGCCTTGTATTTCCAAAACTGTTATTTCAGCTCCTAATTTTAAATTTTGTTCTTCCGTCACAACAGGCAAATTGAGGGTGTCTTGAAAGGAATTTATATCTATTGCTGCGATGGCATCCAAACAAGTCCAAAGCCGCGGCAGGCTAAGTCACGGGTATTGAAAGATTGGAGAGAGAACAGTCACAGAACAGTTGCACATGTTAGGTTATTTATTGCTCCAAACGCAAACAGAAAGGCACTTACTTTCATTAGATGACAAATATGCATTGGCCCCAACGATGATACCTGACCAGGCAAGTCTTTCTGGTGAGATGGAAACGCAGAACTTGAAACGTGAAGGGTCAACAAAAGGTCTTCTTCCCCATGCTCACCCCGCCGCCATTATTCAAGCCACACACACACAGCAGGCGAATGCTCTCACTAATAACCACACCACACCCACAGTGCCGCCCCCAGACACCACAGTCATGCTCATACCCAAGTGCGTGCACACAAACCCACATATAGCTCCTGCATTACGGCCCCTTATTATTGTCTGGTAATAATTACCCACCACCAATAACTTGTAGGAGACAAATCAGAAAACCATTCAATGAGCAAAAAACAGACAGCCTTAAGCTTCTGAACAAACGTCCATCAACAAAGTTCATATAATCCAAACGATTGAAAGTTCATTGGTCATAATAATCCAAAAGCGATCAGGAAAATGTTAAACTTCACTGCTCTTCTGCTTTCTGCAGAAGGCAGACTTTAGCGATTGGTCTGTCCAGAACATTAGTTTTATTGTAGAAAAAGATTCAGTTGTAGTCATCTGGACTCTGTTTTAGAAAAAACAAAACGTTTCAACTCTCATCCAAGAGTCATTCTCAATCAGAGAAACAAGTCTGAGAACTCTTGTTTATATCCTACTCCGTGAGAGCCCTGCCCACAGGCGGGACCTCCTGCTAATGGCCCATTGAAACTGGGATGGGCCTATTGTTCTATTGTTCCCTGCCTCACCTTGAGTGCCTATTTAGCATCCGAATGCCCAGGGCGTCTCCAGGGTTTCAGCAGACCATTATAAACAACTGGAAGGTTGAATCTTAAACCTCCATTACGATTTAAGGAAGGATTCTCTTTTTTAACAAAGATTGCCTCCTTAACTCCTCTCTTTCAAACTATCTTTTCTCCTGCTCAGAATCTCCACCTCACTGTCTTCAATAGAGTGGTTTGTGGCTTTGAGATGAAGATGCACAGCGCTCTGGGGTCCTGAACTCGAGTGTCTTCTGTGCTGATAAAGCCTCTTGTGAAGTGGCTGTTTAGTCTCCCCTATGTGGCGCTCTTTACAACTTTCTTCACTGCACTGGATAGAATACACTACATTGCTCTGTTTTTGTGTAGGCATCTTGTCCTTGAACCAGTTTTCTTAACGTGTTGCCTGGTTTGAAATAAACAGGGACTTCGTGTTGTCTAAAAATTCGTTGCAGTTTTTCTGACAGTCCTGAGACATAAGGGATGGAGACACCCCTTCTTCTTGGTTCTGTTTCCCTTTTGTCCCTTTTGTCCTGCTTTTTGGTTCTCTTCACTTTGTTCAGAGCCCAAGTCGGGTATCCACAGGCTGAGAGAGCATTCCGGACGTGTGTTTCCTCTTTCCTCTTGCCCTCTGAGCTGGTGGGCACCGCTTGTGCTCTGTGTTGTAGTGTTCTGATCACTCCCAGCTTATGCTGTAGTGGGTGGTTAGAGCCAAAGAGCAGGTACTGGTCAGTGTGTGTGGGTTTCCTATATACTTCTATCTGGAGCTTCCAGTCTTCTCCTCTGATAGTGGAACAATCAAGAAAGGCCAAGCGGTTCTCCTTTGCATCTTCTCTTGAAAACCTGATATGCGGGTCCACTGCATTGATGTGCTCTGAGAAGGCTTCAACTGACTCTTGGATGAGAGTTGAAACGTTTTGTTTTTTCTAAAACAGAGTCCAGATGACTACAACTGAATCTTTTTCTACAATGGAACACTCCTGGACGAATGAGGGATTACACCGACAACATTAGTTTTAGTTTTAATCCTTAGAGTGCAGTGCGCACTAGCCCATTTTTATCCGGAACAGTATACAAAACTCTTGCTTTAATCCATGAACTGCACGGTGCCAAATCGTCCATGAACATCACAATATCCCCGGGAATGAAGTTCCGTCCAACACGATTCCATTTCTGGCGCTCTTGAAGGTTTGGAAGATATTTTTTCAGCCAACGCTTCCAAAATAGGTCCGACATATACTGTACCTGCTTCTAAAGGCGACAAGCATATATATCGGCCTTCTCAAACGAACCACGTGGCAACGATGGCTGTGACTTGAGGAGCAGTAGATAGTTGGGAGTTAACGCCTCCAGATCATTAGGCTCTGGAGATGCTTTTGTTATAGGACGGCTGTTAACAATTGCCTCAGCTTCACAAAACACTGTTACCAGATTCAGGATAGAGTTCAAAACTTTACGAACAGACCGAATCAATCTCTCCCAAACACCCCCATGGTTGGATGCAGCTGGGGTATTGAAACACCACTTCACGCACTTTGCATCAGCATGCCATTTACAAGATTGTGGTGCAACTTTTCCACGGTCAAAAACTACCCGCAGCTTTTTCTTTTGAGGGTGATAGACACCGTGGCGAGGTATGTACCACATCCTCTCATCACAACGGGTCAGCTGCTTAGGTGCAACTCGCTCTGCGTAACCATTGGTGATCATCCCAGACATGAATGTGACTTAAGTGTTTTTTTGAGACTCAACACACGCCGTTCTGCCAGAGTTTTATTGTTTGGCATGGTGAAATATCTGTATTTTACTGGCAAACCAATGCTATAGTGACCATCCACCAGCTTGACTGACTCTGAAACAAACTCAATGCATGCTTCATCCTCTTTGGACAGGCTAAGTTGTTCGGCCTTTAGCTGCCTTTCCCACAATTCATCCAATCTTGCCACAGAAATCCGATTCACTGTGGCATCAGGCTGCTGACTCTTTTAACTGAGAGCACAATCTCCTTTAAGAGTACCATTCACAGTCCAACCAAAGATGGTCTTGA
Organism: Chaenogobius annularis; assembly: GCA_015082035.1. Classification (NCBI taxonomy): domain Eukaryota; kingdom Metazoa; phylum Chordata; class Actinopteri; order Gobiiformes; family Gobiidae; genus Chaenogobius; species Chaenogobius annularis. The sequence goes on along the minus strand of BJKM01001026.1, from coordinate 50,392 downwards.
TGGCATCAGATGGACCTCCATCTACCGCACGCACCACTTCTCACAGTTCCAGTACCTGTGGTACATTGGTTCCAATCAGAAGATCCACTCCTGCATCGATCTCTGGAATGTTAATGTGTCTAAGGTGCCGCCACTGTCTGAGGTCCTTTGTTTGCGGAATGTTTCCCCTATGAACAGGCAAGCTCTTTTGGGTGAAGATCTCATGCAAGACACAGAAGTTGTTAGAGTCCTATCCAGCTACTTCCAAGTCAGCCAACACATAACTGTCTAAGACATTCTCTTGCCCTATTTTTCTTCCTTCATTTGCCTTTCAGTGCAAAATGAAGCAGCAGATCCAAGAATGCATACGTCATTACAGTTTTTTGTCCTCTCTTGGCCTTTACGTGGACAGGCAGAATCAAGAACGTACAGTCCTGCTTGGGCCCAGTTAAACCACTAGACTGAACAGACACCACAGCACCTGCTCTGGCCCCTTCTCTGGCCCCTTCTGAGCACCCACTTGCCTGCACAGAACTTCCTTGCCTTGTTTTAGAGTGGATATGTAACAACGTGGGGTGCTTAAGATTGCATACTCTGCAAGTCAGACTCTTCTTGCAATCTCTACTTCTGTGCCCAATGCACAACCAACCAAAGCACGTCCTGTTTTCCTTCAAAAAAAGACATATTTTCATCTTGTGTCTTCTTATCCAACAGAAAGCAAACATCCAATGCATGACCAGCGCAACAAAACAAACAAACCTTTGCAGACAAGTTCTCACTTTTATTAACAGGCTCCACGCTCCTTTCAACGGGTGCTATTGTTGTGGCGAAACTACTGCTTTTGGGCTTTGGACCAATCCGAGGCTTGACAGTTTTGAACTCCTTTCTTCCAGTTCCAGGTGAATCTTGTGTGTCTCCAAACAGAGGATCACTTGCAATATTGACTTGATTTTCCACGAAGTTCACAATATCGTGAAATGTTGTTCTGCGATTAAGCTTTTCCTTAGATCACAGGTAAATTTATAAGGCAACTTTTTCACGATTAATTGCATGTTGGTGGGGATATTTAAATCCCCAATACAGTCTCCCATTGAATTGCAGCATTCACGCAGCAATAAACTATACGCCTGAAGCGCCTTGACGTCTTCACCCTTAACCACTGGCCATGACAGCACCTTTTCCATGTAGGGAGAGGCTACTTTGAAAGAGTCTCCAAAATGTTCTTGAAGCAGACACTTTGCTTGGATATAGCCACAGGCAAGAGGCAGATGTTGGCAGCTTCGGACCAAATTTCTGGGCTGGCCTCTGGTGTGTACTGTAGTACAGACAGTCCCTTTGGCTTTGAGTTTTTGCTTCAGTGTTGTGCTCAAAGGCTAATATGAAGGTTTGATATTGCAATGGATCTCCATCAAAAGCATGCAGGTCTCGATTGGGCAGAATAAAGTCGTGTTCATACCCACGCGCCTGCACACAAACCCACATATGGCTCCTACAATATCATTTTCTTTATCGTCTGGAATTCTTTAAAAAATTGTACAGGATTCAAATGCTGATTGAATTTGGTCTGAATTTGGTCTGATTACATCATTTTGCCTGTGCCGTAATTTAGAAAATTACTATTAATGTACTTTCGGATGGAAGTTGAAACATTGTCCAGATGACTACCTTTGAAAACATTTCTACACTTTATTGGAGATTCAGTTTTTGAAAGAAATCCAGGTCAAGAAATCTGATATCTGACAGTTAAAACGTTCTGTAATTTCATAATATCAGATGGTGGGCAACTCTGTGGGAAATATACTGTTACTGTATATCCAAAATAGAAATCCGCAAATGCTAAACCTTAGTATTTATTTCAGATTAACTCCACACTCCTGTAATACTATTCTCATGGTTTATGTCAGTCCTTTCAACAAAAATCATACCTTTGGAGTGAATAAAGGCACAACTGTCAAAGGCTATTGTTAAAAACAGAAGAGCAGACGTTGAACTTTGTTGTAATTACTAGACCTATCCACATGAAACAAATACTGGCACAAACTCCATCATAGGATTCTGACCCGGTTCTGTTTAAAACTATGGGGATTCCAGAATGTTGTAATGTCACATGAATGTAAGAGAGAAATATGTTACCGGTTTGTGCGAGAGCTGCCGGTCCTCATCGAATTCTGTCTCATTCCTGAAAAATAATATAAATAATATAATATAAACTGTGGGACAGGTGAAGACAAATGAAGACATATGTGCGACAACTGAGAAACAAGTGAGAGACAGGTGAGAAAAGAGTGAGACAGGTGCGAGGTGTATGTCAGGTGGGAGACATGTGTGAGACAGGTGAGAGACAGGTGAGAGACAGGTGAGAGACTGGTGAGAGACTGGTGAGAGACTGGTGAGAGACTGGTGAGAGACTGGTGAGAGACTGGTGAGAGACTGGTTGAGAGACTGGTGAAGAGACAGGTGTGAGACAGGAGAGAGGACAGGTGAGAGACAGGTGAGAGAGAACAGAGAGAGAGACAGGAGAGAGACAGGAGAGAGACAGGAGAGAGACAGGAGAGAGACAGGTGCGGGAACAGGTGTGAGACAGGTGTGAGACAGGTGAGATACAGGCGAGGGACAGGCGAGGGACAGGCGAGGGACAGGCGAGGGACCTTTACCCTTACCAGGGCGCCTGGGTGTCCATCTTGCCTCTCCTCTCTGCTTCCTCCTCCATCTTGGCTCCTCTGGCTGCGTTGAGTTTCTGAACATGGCATCTGCAGTCAGCCCCGGAGCCTCGACCAAATTCCTGGGGCCAGTAATTCAAAACTCTGAATCCAGATCAAAATTATGGATATTTCCAAATCCATGGATGAGTGATTTCTATACCGGTATTTCAAACCTTTGCAGGACTGAATCAAATTGATCCTCTTGTATAAAGATTTCCAAATGCATTTCACCTGTGGCAGGAGAATCGGACCCCATAGTTGAATCGGACACTTTCTTCCGAGCCGGTTTAAATAATCATGAATCACCAAATCATGAATCACAAATCACCAAAGCAAGTTCCTATGTTTGTGAATTTTGTTCATGGACAATGGCAATTAACCTTTTCTGATTCTGATCCTGATCCTGAATGAAATGCTACATAAGTCGTCATTCTAGCCTCTACACGAATATTAATATTACAACCAACATCACTAATTTATATTGATATTTGGGTATTTGTAATGTCGAATTTAAGCTAACGATTTAGTCACACCGAGCTGCTACATTCAAGGAAGAGTGGAACCGCAAGAATCTTGCTGGTTAATGTGATTCGTTCCTTCTTTTCCTCTTGCAGTTAAATCCCTCAAAACGAGTTACACATTGAATCTACACTTTACAAAGACAACTTCAGTGTTATTGCAATGATCTTTTTATTCGATATATTGTGCAGCCCCAATTTCCATATTTAATTTTAAAATGCCCGCTTTCTTGCTTGAGATACGGGGTGTTTCCCAAAGCCTAAGTGGCTCTGAAGTGGATTCCTCCAAAGTCAGTTCTTTCAAATCCAAGGCATGTGTCCTGCCAAAGCCCAAAAGGACTACTGGAACAGGCTTCAGAGAGAACGAGCAGCAGCACCGCATTTACACAAAATGCATTAAGCTTATTATTTCACTATTTTTGAGTGTATTTGTGTATCTATTTATTTTGTTTCAGTTTTTTTTTTTTTCATTTTAGGCCCGAGCACCATAAGCTAGCAAGAGGCCAATTAGTTCCGTAAGGCTGTGCAAAGCACAACTGCGAAAGTGCGCTCGCCCGATTCCAAACACACACTAACGCGTATTTTTCGGACTTTCAACCTCTACTTTTTTCCCCACTTTGAATGCTGCGGTTATTACAACAGTGAGTCTAATTTATAGATTTTTACTGGCTAACGGCCAGCGGGGGCACACTAGCAAGAAGCGCAAGCGTTTGGCACACTGTAGAAGAAGATGTCAGTGGACAGTGGTCACTGTCCAGGGGACACGTCATATTCTCTGTATTTTAAGCTTCAATATGCAGTGTTTTAATACAATCAGACTACAAATTTTACAAATTTGTCAAATAAGGAAGTTAATCTAGATGCGGCTGCACAGGTGGAGCGCGGACATGCGATATACAGCGGCCTGCAGTTTAGAACCTGCTGCATTGAAATGAGACTTTCTTGGCTCGACCTGACCCCTCTGGTCAAAAGACAACCCTGCATCACTACTGTGGAACATCTTTCTGTGTAAATATCTCAAGTGACACTCGCGATGTGAAGACACGGACACAGGTAAATCAGCTCACACAGAGTAATCAAGGACAGAAGGGACAGTAGGGAGCTCAGATGTGTTCTCTGTATATTAAGCTTCAAAAAGCTGTGTTTCCAACTCATATTTACAGAGAAATTAGTCCAATTTTAAATTTGCTGCTATTTGCACATACAAAGTCAAACCCCTTGCCAGAAACCTACTTGAAATGAAACAAATTAATTTGGGGCGCTAGCACCCCCTACAAAGTGAGTGAAATTTTATATGGGCAGGGGCCATCCAATTTGACATGGGGGGAAAATAAACCATCCCTAAAACCCAACTTCATCCCATATCTTAGGTAGCGCCATAGTTAAACTACTACTTCAAATAAACAAGTATCACTTATTAGCCTAGAAACGTTATGCGTGGGACGAGGTGCCCATTGCGTCGATCGCGATCTACCAGTCAATCTTGAAAGCAATGGCAGTCGATACCAAAGCAAAGTTTATTGTCTGGCGCTAAGAAACAGTAGAGGAGGAGGAGACAGGCCGAGGAGCAGGAGGAAGAGACGCCGTTTCTGTCCTTCACAGAGTAGTTTGTTATTGACGCGACCCAAAGGAAAGCTGACTTTTTCTATGTCTCAAGCCCCTCCTCCAAGCGTTACCATGGAGCTTGTCTTATTATGATAACTAATATTATAGTTAACTAGAGCTTCAAGTGAGGTGATTATAATATTTGGTCTAGTTATTTTATTTTCACAAGTCATCTGTATGAATGGCTCTAGTCAAGTTAATGAACAGCTTTTTTATGTTTTATAATGCACGTCTGTACATAATAAATTATTAACACTATATAGGCCAATTATATAGGCCTATATAGTGTAAATAGTATTTTTAGGGTGCATGTAATTTGGAAATAATGACGGTGCATTAAACCATCCTTGGAGGAAAATGCAACCTCATATGAGGCATATTTATAAGAGGAGGGTGAGAGCGCTGATGGGAGCACAAATGTAGTTTTTCAAAATGTTATGAAATTGGCACAAAATTCCATTTTGGCTTCCCGATCAAAACCTCAACGAGACCTATGTCACATTTGTTTACAGTTAATAATTTTCCAAACGGCTCCTAGAGCTAAAATTTGAGGAGACTCATCATTAGGAGTGGGCCATCAAAAGTTAGCAAATTTTATATCCTAAGTGCTACGATCCGTGTGTTGCAAAGCCGCACATTTTGCCAAGAATTTCAAAAACATCTCTTGTGTTGTGGGGGCAGCGGTTTGGCGGCGGTGACGTGGCGAGGGCCGATCATTACCGTTTGCGGCTATATTTTATTATTATTAGTATTATTAGTATTAATATTATTAGTATTAATATCATTAGTATTAATATTATTATTATTATTATTATTATTATTATTATTATTATTATTATTTCCCAGTAGGGCTGGCCAATTAATCGAAAAATCAACAGATCATGATCAAGTCATGTGAACTCATGAATTATCTGGGAGCATTTTTTAAATCGAGAGTCAGTAAAAACATGTGGTTCTGAGCTTTGGAATTTGAATAATATTTTTGTTAAATGGCACAGTCTGTATAGTTTATGTTCATAAGTTCATTACTTTGTTTTTTGGACAAAAAAAATTCAATCAAATTGAAAATCAAGATAGATCCATATGATAAAAAAAACAAAAACATTTTTCAATATTTTTTTTCCATATTTCCCAGCCCCAGTGGCCAGTCCATTGGAACTTCCACAGTCAATGTAAAACAAACTGCTGGTGTTCGGCTAACAGGGACCTACAGCTTTCACAACAGTTGGATTTTGTAACGCTATTTGCCTATTTTCAGATTGTGAACTTTTTCTCATTTGAAAATCCTTCATTTTTCTTAAAAACATTTCAGCGCACTCTACTTCGCTCTCGCAACTCTTGCTCTGATTGGTCAGAGCGGTCATGTGGTACATGAGCTTGCGCTCCTCACAGATGTAGATAGCCACTAAAGGCTAAACTGGTGGCACGTGACAATGATAGGAGACTGCCCCAGGGCTTGGTTTATGCTCAGTCAAGAGAGAAGTGGTGCAGTGAGTCTGGCTTTACAGAACTAATTTTATGGATCAGATTTGTTGTAAGAATAATAAGAAACTTTTGATTAGCAGATGTGTACGCACCTTGACCACAGACTGCTTCTGCCCGCACACCTTACAGCGCCACTTGTTGACCTTCTTCACCTGCAGCAGACATATGTTCAAAAATAAACTAAAAACAGCATCATATTATAATAAAATCTAATTATATTTTTTTTTTAAAACTCACAGCACAGATTGTCCAAAGTTTACTAAATTTGTCCTTTTTCAAATAGAGTGTCCTTCATTGGTCTAATGCGTATTTTTACGTCAATCCAGTCTTTAATTGTCGGTTCAGTTTGTCATCCATTTTTTTGGGTGATTTTATCGCTGCAGCTTGAAGTATGTATCCATTCACAGCGTCCACATCTCGGGTTTTGATGCCCATATGCCACATATAGATCTGAAGTTGAGTGGGATGATGATTGCTTTATTGATTTCAGTTGATTTCAGTTCAGAATTACTTTGTGAATAACTTTGACATGGTGTTATGAAGAGAGAAACATTATATTTTTCCAGCAGGACTCTCTCGAAACATATGATTTTGTAGTCTTCCACTGAGATGTATATATATTTTTCCCACTCTTAATCTTTCAAAACTGGATTACCTTCTCTTTCCAATTTGTTTTTAATATATTTAGTAGAGTAACGGTCTAGGTTATCAATATAGTTATATGATTTAGATATTATTCCTCTCAAAAGCTCTGATTTATGAGCCTTGATAAAAAATTTCATTCAGAGGGTTATAAAGGTCATTGCTTCATTTAATTTCTTGGTTATAATAACTCTTTATTTGTAAAATAAGTCAAAGGATTCTTTCAACATGTCAAAGTCTTTATTTTTTATTTTTTTTGTTTTATAAACAAATAGATAATACAAAACACAAAACAACCAGAGAAAATAAATTAAAAGAAAACACAAGTAGATCTCAAGTAAATATAAATACAAACAAACTCACAGCATATTTAAATTAAAATAAAAGTCCTATTTGGTCCAATGTCTAAATGTCATTGTTTCCATCTGTCTAATATCCGTCACAATGTCAGTCCAGTCCTTGATCGTTGGGGATGTTTGTGTCATCCATTTCTTTTTATAACCTTTTTTTCCACCACCAAAAGTACATTCCAAATGTATCCATTTATTGTGTCCATGGCAGGAGTTTTGAGGCCCAAGTACATAGTTCTAAAATTAAGTGGGATGCAATGTCAAAAACAGTCTGCAGTGCATCATTAATTTCAGTCCAATAATTCCGGACGACTACTGACTACTCAAGTGGTTTTAATACGTTTGTATAATTTAGATATTTTATGATGTTTCTTTCCAACTCGGAGGTATCTGAGTTTTTTAAGTGCCCAATTAAAATGTATTAAAAGCAAAGAGACAAGTTTTTCTTTTAGAGCTTTATACCTGAGGTGAACACACTACTTCCCAGAGAGTTATTATTCTTTAGTCCCTTGATTGCGCCTTGTATTTCCAACACTGTTATTTCAGCACCTACGTTTGTTCTTATGTCAGACAAAATGAGGGTGTCCAGGAAGGAATCTATTTCTTGTGAGGTCAGGTCATTAATTTCTCCTCTTATCTTATACATTTCCTGTAGTACTTCTTGGCATGTTTTACCTCCAGCATTTTTATTTTTTACGCAGATCATTTAGCTTTTACTCCCTTTGCAATGGCTATAATCTTTCTTCTTAAAACTGCTTTAGAAGAACTCCAGAGGATGGGTGGGGAAGTTTCACCATCGTCACTCTCCGCCAGATAAGTGCCAATGTCATTTGAAAAGTTTTCCTTAAACAAAGGGTCATCAACCAAATTGGCACTGAACCTCCATAGTGTGTTTTTTCTTAAGTCTAAAGTAAAGTAGATAGGAGCATGGTCACTTATGTCTACTGTGCCTATATCTGCCTCAGTGATTTATAAAGCATGTGTGTATGTAAATACCATCTTCAATTTGGTGACATTAACTTCACTGTGACAGTCAATTAAATGACTAGAATAAGTGAAAAGCAAGACAATTATTCAAAGTAAGAGTTTTTCTGTTCTGCATCCAGTTACAATAATGCTTTTAAGATGCAACAAAGTCAGATGCCAAAAACAAATATGTCATGCAAAAACCATCAGTCTCTTCAAAACATTATACATGTCTTATTAGGCAATCACTACTTTAACTCACATGCTGATGTTGATGGATCCACCTCTTGTTGCTGTTCAGTTTTCTGTGTTTTGTTTTTTTCTGAGGAGCACTTCTGCTTCTGCTGGTGTTTTGAGCATGTGTTTTTTGCTTGTTCGTATGGAATATGCAGGGTGAAGAAGAAGCGTTTGCCTTTGTACTGGAGTTGTCCTTTAACTTTTGCAGCCTTCATGACGCACTCCTTCTCACGGTGGTTCAGAAACTTCCTTATCAGTCCTCATGGTTTATAAGCTTCTTGACTCAGGCGAGGTGCTCTTTTATACTGCATGAAAGGGACCGTAATTCCAGTTTAGGATATTTGGAAATTATCTTCTGGATTAATCCTCCGTATTGTCTCCTTCCTCGCCCTCTGAGACGCCCACAAGTCTTATATGGTTCCTGTGTGACCTGGATTCAAAATTCAGAATCTTGCATTTAAATTTTTGTTCTCCACCCTCAGTTTAACCACCTCGGTTTTCACTTCACGCAGCTCGTCCGAGATGTGTTGCTCAGACTCAGCAATGCGAGTGCCGAGCCTTCTTCTCCTGCCACTTTCAGCTCCAGTATCTCTGCCTCAATCATGGTGAATCTGGACTGGTTGTTCCCCGCTCTGACTTCAGCTCTCAACGACAGCACGTCATGCTGCACTTCACGCAACACAAGACCACCTGTTGTAAAGTTATGTCATCTTTCTCATCCATCCCGTGCGGACCGGGGTGATCGGCACCTTTGTTTGCATGTAGAGAAGTCGGTTTTCCACGCAGGTAATAGTCCTTCAGTTTTGATTGTTTAGCTCCCAAAGCATCGCCTCCCTTGCCGTTTCTGGGTTTAGTCATCGCTTGCAGCGTCTTGCTCCTCGGTTTGAGGGTGAAACGGAGATTTTATAGGCAGCAGTAGTGCAACTAGTCAGTCTGCACCAAACCCGGAAGTCCAAAGTAAAATTTTAAATAGGTTATAATTATATTAACTATGTTTTAGTGAACTGAGCAGTCTGACCAGTCGTGTGCACTTTAAGCTCGCTTTTCTAGAACAGACAAATGGCTTGTAAGAGTTAAAACATGTCTCTGGGTTAAATGTATTGCATTCTCTAATAGCAAATATTATGTTTATGCCTTTTTAAATATGATCTAAAGGGCAAAATTTAACTAAGTAAAACGCTGTTAGAACTCGTTACATAAACATGTAGACTCGTGCACAATAAAGGGTGACCAATCAACACTGTTTTTGGTTTACAGGCTCATTATTAGGCCACATGACCACTTCAGCTGATGACTCTTTTCATGAGTTTCAGCCCAAGGATTCCTTCCTGGTTAAAAAGATTTGGCAGCAATAGCCCACTTCATTAGAATGGGGAAAGGTCCTGACAGAAACCTTCCAATCAGGAAGGAATCATTTGCCTGAAGCACCCTGTTTTATGGCAAATTTTCCCCATATATACTATTGTTCATTTCTATTGACAATCCTAATTGACAGTTCTAATTTTGAACACCATGGACACTCTCAGTGTCAGAGACGGGCAGGTAGAGACCCGTCATAGCAGAGTGCAATTTGTGCAAAAAACAAAAGGGGGTGCGTTCTTTTTATTATTATTAATGTTCTTCAAAAACCCCATCTGAACATTCTCCTGCACCACACCAGCGCTACTGTGCATATAGTTACTTATTGTAATACAGCCTATGACGGGGACGTCTGGGAAAATGAGGCCAAATCCAGGCGTTTTTAGCGATAAAGTTCAGTAATTGAAGGTAAGTAAACCTCATAATTTCTACACACGCACACACGGACATACACACGAGAACAGAACCCCAGACCGACCTGCTGAACCTGGAAGACTTCACAGGAAAAACAGCGCAGGACATGGAACTCTTGGGCCATTTCGTCCCGGAGCCGGAGCAGAGTCAGACGGAGCGGTTTATAGTCTCAGTTAGTCTCAGTTAGTCTCAGTTAGTCTCAGTTAGTCTCAGTTAGTCTCAGTTAGTCTCAGTTAGTCTCAGTTAGTCTCAGTTAGTCTCAGTTAGTCTCAGTTAGTCTCAGTTAGTCTCAGTTAGTCTCAGTTAGTCTCAGTTAGTCTCAGTTAGTCTCAGTTAGTCTCAGTTAGTCTCAGTTAGTGGTCAAACCATCGGCCAGATCTGCGGCCAAAAACGAAGGAACTTCGCACGGCTTCGCGGGCTTGTTTACGTCCGCTTCCGTGACGTAAGCACGCCGCACAGGCGTCACACGTACGTTTTTTTTTTCGTTTTTTTTTTATTAGCTAATTGTATCAACAAACCATACAGGGTTATAAATGGGAGACATTTGAAAGTTGAACAGGTTTCACTTACAAAACCTAAATACAGTAAATGAAGAGAGAAAGCCACATCCTTCCAAACTCTCGAGTTACAATTGGGGTAAAAGAAAGTATTTCAATACACAGCCAAAGTGCCTATTTAGATTTACATAGTTTAAAGAATCCCTCAGGGAGATAAGATCTTTCAGATATACATTAAACAGAGTTATAACATTTCCAAATGTACATTTGTGTATGAAGAATTTTGCCATAAAAATCCATCCATCCATCTTCTTATCCGGGGCCGGGTCGCGGGGGCAGCAGTCTAAGCAGGGACTCCCAGACCTCCCCACTTCCTCCAACTCCTCCGGGGGGATCCCGAGGCGTTCCCAGGCCAGCCGAGAGACATAGTCCCTCCAGCGTGTCCTGGGTCCCGAAACACCTCCCCAGGAGGCATCAGAACATGCCTGAGCCACCTAGGCTGGCTCCTCTCGACGTGGAGGAGCAGTGGCTCTACTCCGAGCTCCTCCCGTGTGACTGAGCTCCTCCCCCTTATCTCTAAGGGAGCGCCCAGCCACCCTGCGGAGGAAACTCATAGCGACCGCATCACTGCGGACGCTGCACTGCGGACGCTGCACCGATCCGCCTGTCAATCTCACGCTCCATCCTTCCCTCACTCGTGAACAAGACCCTGAGATACTTGAACTCCTCCACTTGGGGCAAGGACTCCCCACCTTTTTTCCGGTTGAGAACCATGGCCTCAGATTTGGAGGTGCTGATTCTCATCCCAGCTGCTTCACACTCGGCTCAAACCGTCCCAGAGCATGTTGCAGGTCCAGGTTGGATGGAGCCATCAGGACAACATCATCTGCAAACAGCAGAGATGAGATCCTGTGGTCCCCAAACCGGACCCTCTCCGACCCCTGACTGCGCCTAGAAAATCCAGTGACAAAGGGCAGCCCTGGTGGATGACGTTCTACTATACATGACCAAACCAGAAGTCCATATCTTATGTGATGCATTTCCTTCATGATATTGATCCAATGCCTGGATACATACTGGCAAGCCCCTCTGTCCTTTAGAAAAACCTATCCAAATAACCTTTTTTGTGAAGGGTTCTAATATGGAATATGCTCCCTGTCCATTCAAAATGTGGATGTGGTGCCAGGAGCACGGTACGTTTAATGTGTTTCTTTTGTTTTTAAAGATTTTTTGGCCCGTAGGCTTTATTAGACAGGAGAGGATGGTGTGAAATGGGGGTTGAGAGAGAGGGGAGGAAATGCAGTAAATGTCGGAGTCGGGAACTGAACTCGCAACACTGCAGCCGGCTGCATTTGGAGCCTGGCATGTGTGCTGTGCCTTAACCACTCGAGCACCGGGCAGCACTTAATATGTTTCTAATGTATTTCTCTTTTCTTGTCCATGTCCTAATGTTGTACATGTGTCTGTGTCCTCTTTTTGTGTGTGAAAATCCCTTCTTGGGACAAGAGCTGCAAATTAGTTCCGGCTAGCAGCAGTATGATGCATGCACTGGGCTGCTGTGTTACAGTTAGTCAATGTTTTTGTATTTGTCCTTATTCAAATAAACCAATAAATAAATAAAAAACATTTAAAGGGCCAATCTCCTTAATATTTAGGTGTAGTCTTCCATAAAGAACTGTCAACAATCTCCACTTTAAAGAAAGAAAGAAAGTTAAAATATAAAGATTTCTATTCCAGACTCCCAATGTCCATTCTCAACCGGCTGTTCGATGTGTGGAATAAAACAATCTCAAGATTTGCATAATGTATTTCTTTAAGTTTTCCACCAGTTTGTAAAAGAGAATCACATGAAAAGCTTTGATGAGTTGAAAGAATCCTTTGAATTGGAGAAACAGGACTTTTATAGGTTTTTACAAATAAGGAGTGATTATAACCAAGACATTAAACAAAGTACTGACCGTTATAAGCCTAGGGATCTTAATTTTGAATTAAGTGTCTTAAAGTGGATTTTCTTTGGATGTCTTCTCTCTTTATTTACTTTATTCTTATTTATAGTGCATTTGGAATGTATGTGAATGTAACAGCCCTTTACTTCACTTTTTCCACATGCTGTTGTTACAGCTTTATTCCAAAATGGATTAAATTAGTTATTTGCCTCAAAATTCAACAACCAATACCCCATAATGAAGACTTGAAAGAATGCTGTTTGAATTCTTTGCAAATGAATTCAAATATAAAATAAAAAGCACACAGGAAATGATGCAACAAATATAAATGAAGAAAAAAAGGAGAAGGGCAAACCAAAGTGACAAAAACAAAAAAGAAAAATAAGATGTTAAATTGTCTCTAAATCTTAAAAGTTAGGCTACTATAAGACAAAACAAAAGTAGATCTAGGCTAATGATTGGGTACATTGGTAAATGTAAGCTACTCAGTGTTAGTCGGGGGCCACAAGGAAGTTAGAGAGAAAAAATAATTGAAAGCAATGATTAAATCAAGGCTTTTAAAGATAATATTTTAGTCCCTCTGTCTGGCTTCAAATTAGCCTGGTCCCCAACGAGTAGAGCTCCAGGGTCTTCTGCAAAGAGACAGCCCACTCAAACTAGGTTTGAGTACCTATTGGCCAAATGATTGCGGCTACGTGTCCCGTTGGCTCCGGTTGGCCCCCACTAGCACACTTAATGTTCCGTTGGCCCTTGATGTCCGTAGCCTCTTGCCTCCTCAGTCCTGGTCATGTGAGCGCATCTCTCTTTGCGCATGCTCGCTGCATCTCCTGCCTCCGCTGACTCATCTCGTGGCGAACACAAACAAACCACGTCTGGACCCGGACTAAAGCCCTAGCGCTGGTCCTGGGTATGTACGCCTGTCCGTGATGCGCGTGCCCATAGAACTGTGGCCGGTACTTAACAACGAGCCTGAAGCGGGATGTAAACCGGGACTTCACCGGGAAAACAGCGTCTTCTAGGAGACAATGACAGAGGTAGGCCTCCGGCACGGAGGGCACGGGGAGACACGGACAGACGTGGGCCTACGGCACGGAGGGCACGGGGAGACACGGACAGACGTGGGCCTACGGCACGGAGGGCACGGGGAGACACGGACAACGTGGGCCTACGGCACGGAGGGCACGGGGAGACACGGACGACGTGGGCCTACGGCACGGGAGGGCAACGGGGAGAACACGGACAGACGTGGGCCTACGGCACGGAGGGCACGGGGAGACACGGACATACGTGGGCTACGGCACGGAGGGCACGGGGAGACACGGACAGACGTGGCCTAACGGCACGGAGGGCACGGGGAGACACGGACATGACGTGGGCTACGGCACGGAGGGCACGGGAAGACACGGACAGACGTGGGCCTACGGCACGGAGGGCAACGGGAGACACGGACAATACACGTTGAACAGTCGGGCCAGAGGGGGAAGAGACACTGATAGACACGAGGGATAAGATAGGTTGAGACTAAGCCAGGCATGTCCAAACTACGGTCCGGGGGCAAATGCGGCCCTCAGACCATATTTTTGTTGGCCCTCCGGCATCCTACTAAATTGGTCCAAAAACCAAAAGTTGTCCTTCGTACTGTCAATTGGAAAAATTCAAGCATTTTGATGTTATTCCAACCTAATATTAATGTTCCAAGTCTTTTTAAAGGTGTGGAGGTCCATCGAAACTCTGTCAAATGCAACATTTGAAATTTTTCACTTCATTGTCGGGTTTTTCTGTGGCCCTCTGCTCCGTATAAGTTTCATAATGGCGGCCCTCGGTGAAAAAAGTTTGGACACCCCTGGACTAAGCGATAGAGAAACAGGGGGACAGACAGCCTTTAGGGCAAGAGGACACACACACACACACACACAACAACACACACACAGAGGGACATTTGGAGACAGGACGGCTACAAGGCAGACAGGAGAGTTTTAAAATTCTGATCATGGGTTAAGCTGTCTTGTTCAAACTCTTAATATGAAACAATTGCAGAGAGTATCAGTTTCATAACAGGTCCATTTTGCCCAGTTACCTAAAGGCTACAAGTTCCTACACCTGCAATGCTATTTGGTGTCCATGGACCAAGTGAATCTGCCTGAGCTGTATTTACCTTTAATATTAGGATTATGTTAGCAATAATTCACATGTGAGCATCAATCATTTTGCAAATTAACTCTTTAAACAAACACACGTTATTATGTTTGGCCTTAGTGAATAATATATCTTTAATATGGCTGCTGCTGAGGGAAAAAAGTTTGCCTTGGACCCTGAATATGTGGATATTGCCCATAGTCCTAATATTGTGACCTATAGAGCTGGGCAACATCTCCAGCTCGTCCAAAACACTTTCACTGGGGTTCAGCTCTGTAGTACATTAGGTTCTGCTTCTCTGCTGATGTTTTCTCTGCTCGATGCCAATGATCTGACCCTTCTCAAACACACTGACATCTTCTCCATGACCACAGGATTTGCTGGAATTTTGGAGATATATATATATATATATATATATATATATATATATATATATATATATATATAAACTGCATTATTGCCACATTATTTGATATGGTTGATCTGATATATTCCTGTTGTGTTTCAGGTCATGGACCAGCCCTGGACTTGGACTCAGGTCCTGGTTCTGGTCATGCTCGCGTCCGTGTGGGCAGGGCATCGAAGCCCGTTGCCTGATGACCACGTGGTTGCTATGGTGAACGCCACAGCCACGGACTCCAAGGGCCACATTGTCCACATCAGCAGCTCCGAAGATGCTCTGTTTGGACTGCACTCACCTAAGATTGAAACCCGAGGACTCCTGTTGGCACCAACACCGACCAGTGGAGGTGTGAAGCTCCTGTCTGCTCCTGTCTGCTCCTGTCTGCTCCTGCCTGCTCCTGTCTGTTCCTGCCTGCTCCTGCCTGCCCCTGACTGCCCTGTCTGTTCCTGCCCTGCATGCCTGCTCCTGCCTGCTCCTGTCTGCTCCTGACTGCCCCTGTCTGCTCCTGCCTGCTCCTGTCTGTTCCTGCCTGCTCATGCCTGCTCCTGCCTGCTCCTGCCTGCTCCTGTCTGCTCCTGCCTGCTCCTGCTGCTCCTGTCTGTTCCTGCCTGCTCATGCCTGCTCCTGCCTGCTCCTGTCTGCTCCTGTCTGCTCTGCCTGCTCCTGTCTGCTCCTGTCTGCTCCTGACTGCCCCTGTCTGCTCCTGACTGCCCCTGTCTGCTCCTGCCTGCTTCCTGTCTGTTCCTGCCTGCTCATGCCTGCTCCTGCCTGCTCCTGTCCTGCTCCTGTCTGCTCCTGCCTGCTCCTGCTGCTCCTGTCTGCCTCCTGCCTGCTCTGCTGCTCTGTCTGCTCCTGCCTGCTCCTGTCTGCTCCTGTCTGCGCAGGGTTAGCTGCAGTGTCCTTCAGTGTAACAAGACACGAGACGCTCTGACCTCCAGGTGTTACTGCAGCCCCCGCCACAATAGGTTGCGTTCATGTTTTAGAATGTAATGATGTCATAATCTCAGATGGTGGGCAAGGGTTTATGTAACTCTATGGGGGATTGACTGTTTGTGCAAAAAAATATCCAAAATAGAAATCCACAGATGTTGAACCTTAAAACCCATTATATATTACGTACGTATGTACATATAATATTTTCAACTGACAACAATTACTTTTTTGGAGTTGATTAAGCCTCACTTTCTGAGGCTATTGTGAAACAAATATTTTACTTTGGTTTGGTATATGATCCATAAACCAGGTCAACAAAACTGACATCTGACAGTTAAACAGTGAATTCTACCTGACAATCCTGACCATCCCTCCAACTCAAGTACACTACAGGGCAGGGGCCTCTCTCAGTTGCCCGCATGAACCTGTTCTAAATATAGAACAGCTCAGCCAAAGCTTCATGTTTTGCCAAAAACACTGCTTGACCAATTTATGTGAGTGCTGGTCATGTATTCGTGGCCACAGAAACAAATACTGGTTTCTCTCTGGTTCAATTCAATTCAATTCAATTTATCACCTAAAATCAAAACAGCCGTTGCCTCGAAGGGCAACAGTGAAAAACAGATTAAACACTGTCGGCCTCTTTAACATGGACACGAGCTGATTCCACAACACAGGAGCTTGGTAGCTAAACGCTCTACTCCTACTGTGCTTTTAGAGACTCTTCGGACCACTAGAAGTCCAGCATTTTGAGAGCGTTTGGATGATATGGTACTATAGCACAGTGGTGTGCGGTCAGGGCAATCAAGGCAATAAGTGATTGGCCAATAAGATTTTAAATTACTGTGCGTGGCAACTATATATAAATTGTTCTAAAATATATCCAAATCATCCCTTTTTCCCCTCACTTCGGCTGCTGAAGCTCTGCTGAAGTCACGGTGTCTTTTTCTGGCCGCTACAGGCTGCTGGGCATTACTGCGTGGGAAGCATGATTCTGCTTTTACCATAGCGGCGCAATGTGTGTTCAGAGGCCCGTTCATGCTCCGCTCTGAGTTTAGCTCAGTAAAATAGGTGCTCACCCTTCATGTGGGAGACCCGGGTTTAAAGCCCACTCTCTAATTATTTATTTTTTCACTTTTCTATTATCCACTATATATTAATGAACACCCCAGGTCTGCTTGCCCATCCTTAAAAGTCACTGCATGCCACTGCTTTAGCATCTTTGAGGTAGGATGTGACCATGTAATTTCTGACTTAGTAAGTGAGGAGGAGGATTTAAAATTTGATTCTAAACTCAACACGAGAGACTCGTGCACCGGCGTAATGTGCTCTCTTCTTTTAGTTCCTGTTAGTAATCTTGCTGCTGCATTTTGAACCAGTTGAAAGCTTTTTATGGCGCTTTTAGGACACGCTGCAGCAGGAGTTACAGTAGTCTAAAATCTAGATGTTACAAAGGCATGGACAAGTTTTTCAGCATCGCTTTTAGGCAAGATTTGTCTGATTTTGGCAATATTACGCAGATGGAAATAGGCTGTTTTACAGGCTTGATTTATGTGTGCTTTGAATGAGAGCTCTTGGTCAAATAAGACTCCAAGGTTTCTTACAGTGGAGCTGGAGGCTACACTGACGTTGTCCAGTGTGACCATCTGCTCAGTATAAAGCGTCTCAGCAAATGTTTAGGGCCTAGTACAAAGATTTTTTCAGGGGTAAGAAGCTAAGAAGAAAATGAAGTGTCATCCAGGTGTTTTATATCCTTCACACAAGCACTAAGTCCGTCTACTTTATCAGTCTGATCAGGTTTCATTGATAAATACAGCTGTGTGTCATCTGCATAGCAGTGGAAGTTAATGCCATGCTTTCTGATCATGTGACCTAACGGCAGCATATAAAGAGTAAACAGAACTGGACCGAGAACTGAACCCTGTGGCACACCGTAGGTTACTTTAGAACAGGGTGAGGAGCTTTGGTTTACAATAACAAACTGTACCAGCTGAGCGGGGCCTCTGACACCTACATCACATTCTAACCTCTGCAGTAGAATGTTGTGGTCGATGGTGTCGAACGCTGCACTGAGGTCCAATAGAACCAGGATTGAGACCAGTCCATCGTCAGCAGTAAATAACAAATCGTTGTGATTCAGATGCAGACAAACAATATGATCCCGAAGAACCTACAGATCAACACCAGTTAAAGGACACAGAGCAGAGAAGATCCAGAGAAGGAACTTAATGCAGATGCTCAGTGAAAGGATCCAAGAAAACAACAGAATTGTTAACCTGAAAGAAATACTGCAGAAGAAATTAACAAGCATCTTCCCTGAAGAAGCCTTCAAGAGAGTAATGGATTTTACCCAGACAGCACAGGAAGCGCAGCACAGAAAGAGCAAGGAACGCTAAATACAGAAGTTTAACATCCTCTTAAAGGACCAGCATGACAGAAGTATAGAGACAGACCTAAGTAAGACCAGCAAGAACCTATCAGACTGCGTCCCGTCTCAGGCAAAGAAAGACGTACTCGCCAAAGCTCCACAGCCTCCTCAAGGACACAGCCACATACGAACGTCTGAAAAGAGACCGACCAGTGGCTACAAGAAGAAGGTGATAGACTGTTTACAGAAGCTTGAAAAAGAGGAGGTGACAGACAGGCTCCTGTATTACAGACTGTGTCCTGGGGAAGCTATTCCATGCATTTATGGCCTTCCAAAATTCACAAAGAGAATGTTCACTCAGACCCATTGTGTGCAGCACAGATTCCATCACATACAACGTGGCCAAACATTTAACAACCATCTTGGCACCATTGGTGGGAACTCGGAACAGATAACTTATTTTTTCTAAATTATCTGTTTTTATTATTATACTGTGCATAATCTGTTTCTGTGCCCTCTTTTGCAACCCTGGAATTTCCCCATTGTGGGACAAATAAAGGTGATCTTTTCTTATCTTATCTTAAAACGCACATACTTTTGTGGACAAAGTGAAACATCGGCAATTGGACCCAGATGACCTGATGGTGTGTCCCAATTCACCTGCATCCCGACCTCTGAGGCAGTACCAGCGGTTTAGGGCGAGGCTGCAGGAAGAAACCACCTTACAGGAAAGGACCAAACTGAACACCTGAACACATCTGCAAACTGCTAGACATCTGTCTTAACACCACATACTTTCAATTGCAGGGACATTTTTACAGACGGATTCACGGATGTGCCATGGGCTCGCCGGTCTCTCCCCATAGTGGCCAACTTGTACATGGAGCATTTTGAGAAGAAGGCACTGACCTCCTTTCAGGCATTGCTCCAAGTCTATGGTACCCGTTGCGTGGATGACACTTTTGTGACAATAAATAAACAAGAGCTGAAGCCTTCTCAGAGCACATCAATGCAGTGACCCGCATATCAGGTTTCCAAGAGAAGGAGAACCGCTTGGCCCTTTCTTGATTGTTCCACTATCAGAGGAGAAGACTGGAAGCTCCAGATAGAAGTATATAGGAAACCCACACACATCGGATCAGTACCTGCTCTTTGGCTCTAACCACCCACTTACAGCACAAGCTGGGAGTGATCAGAACACTACAACACAGAGCACAAGAGGTGCCCACCAGCAGAGTTAAGGAGGCCATCTTTGTTAAAAAAGAGAATCCTTCCTTAAATCGTAATGGAGGTTTAAGCTTCAACCTTCCGGTTGTTTAAAATGATTTGCTGAAACCCGCGGAGATGCCTGGGGCATTCTGATGCTAATCAGGTACTCCAGTGAGGAGGGAGCGAAAGTCAGGGTACAATAGACCCATCTAAGTTTGTTTCAATGGTCCCATTATCAGGAGGTCCCGCCCTGTGGGCAGGGCTTTCACAGAGTAGGATATAAACCGGAGTTCTCAGACTTGTTTCACAGATTGAGAAAGTCGAAACGTTTTGTTTTTCTAAAACAGAGTCCAGATGACTACAACTGACTCTTTTTCTACAATGGAAAACTCCTGGACGAATGAGGGATTACACGACAAATCATTTGTGACTTTAACTAGTGCAGTTTCAGTGCTGTGGTGGGCTCTAAACCCTGAGTGTAAAACTTCAAATAAATTATTGTCCTGTAGAAAGCACCAAGCTGTTTAACTCTTTCAAGGATTTTGGACAAAGGGAATGTTTGAAATAGGTCTGTGGTTTTAAAGACAGGATCAAGATTAGGCTTTTTCGAAAGCAGTTCAATGACTGCATGTTTGAAGGACTGTGGAACATAACCACTTTCTCATGAAGTATTTTATTATAATAAGAATAGAATCTATAATTAGGGGGAACAATGTCTTTGAGTTGTCTGCTTGGACTCGGGTTCTAGGTTTCAAGTTGACGTTTTAGAGAAATCAGAAATCAGAAAAGGTGTATTGCCATTGTCAGTGAGCAAAATTCACAACAACATAAGAATACACCTTACACACCTTACACCATACGTAACCCTGCGGCAAGTTGGCCACTGTCCAGGGTGTACCCTGCCTAAGGCCCAAAGGCACTGGGATAGGCCTCCAGTCACCCGCGACCCCTAACGGGAACAAGCAGTAGAAAATGAATGAATGAATCATAATAGCAAATCAAATGAGGCATGTTTTAAGAATTTACTAATAAAATAAAAATAGACTTGTGTCTCAGTATGTACAACAAATGTACAGATGGTCGGAAATAGCTCAAAAAGTGAACAGTGCAATGAAATAGTTATTGGTTTGAATAACTGTTAAAGTGGCAGGTGTTGATGTGTCATGAGTCCAACGGCAGAGGGAAAGAAACTGTTCTTGTGGCGGGAGGTTCTGGTCCGGATGGACCGTAGCCTCCTGCCTGAGGGAGTGGTTCAAATAGACCATGTCCAGGGTGAGAAGGGTCAGCTGTGATCCGACCTGCTCGTCCCAGAGCCCTGGAGACGTACAGGTCCTGCAGAGATGGAAGTCTGCAGCCGATCACCTTCTCAGCAGAGACGCACAATGCGCTGTAGTTTCTGTTTGTCCCTGGCTGTGGCTCCAGCAGAGGGCGCTATAGTCTCTGTTTGTCCCTGGCTGTGGCTCCTCCATCACCGTGTGAGGTAAGTGATGGACTCAATGATGGCCGTGTAAAACTGCACCATCTGCGCTGGAAGCTTGGCTTTCCTCAGCTGCCGCAGGAAGTACATCCTCTGCTGGGCTTCTTGATGAGGGAGCCCGATGAGGGTGGTGTCGTCCGCAAAACTTGATCAGTTTTACGGAGTCGTTGCTGGAGGTGCAGCAGTTTGCGTACAGGGAGAAGAGCATTGGTGTTGGGGGGGGAAGAGGTGACCACATTGGGGGGGGGTCTCAAATCTTGAGTTAAAGGTGTTGAGTTCTTTGGCCAGTTTGGGGTCGTCTGCAGTGTGGGTGGCTCTGGGCTTGTAGTTGGTGAGAAGCTGGAGCTCACTCCACACAGAGGCGGAGTTGCTTCCTCAGACGCGTATTGTACTGTGATCTAGCTCTCGACACTTCCCTGCTAAATCCATACTTTGCATCTTTGTAGCGCCCCCTGTCTCCAGCCCTGTGCGCTGCCTCCTTCTGCCTGCCTTAACTGCCTCAGTTTTGGGGTGAACCAGGGTTTGTCATTGTTGAAAGTGACTTTGGTGTGTGTTGGTATGATGCTGTCCTCACAGAATCGAATGTATGACGTCACAGTGTCCGTGTCCTCATCCAAACTCTCTGTGGCAGCTCTGAAAACCTCCCAGTCTGTGATGTCCAAACACGCACGGAGCTCCTCCACTGCCTCATTGGTCCACTTCTTAGAAGTCCTCACTAAAGACGTAAGGGCTGAAGTTATCGCTGCTTGATCAACAGTCTTGAACCTTTCTAGTGTTTCTGATGGATTTATATGGCACACTAGTTTTACAGCTTGAGCTTGCTCAGTGTTAATAGTGGGAGTAATTGTATTTAGTTTATCACTACTTGTTGTGATTTTATGGTTAAAAAATAGAATTGGGATTGAGGGCTCTCTCTGGTCTAACACTGTTTTCTCTTTCCTGTCCAACCAGGGTTTCTCACTGGTCTAACGCTAGTCTACCTGGTCTAACCCTGGTCTCTTTCTTGTCTAACCCTTGTCTCTCTCTGGTCTAACCCTGGTCCCTCTCTGATCTAACCTTGGTCTCTCTCTGGTCTAACCCTGGTCTCTGTCTGGTCTAACCCTTGTCTCTCACTAGTCTCTCTCTGGTCTAACCATGGTCTTTCTCTGGTCTAAC
Organism: Chaenogobius annularis; assembly: GCA_015082035.1. NCBI lineage: Eukaryota > Metazoa > Chordata > Actinopteri > Gobiiformes > Gobiidae > Chaenogobius > Chaenogobius annularis. Next base: position 28,011 of record BJKM01001026.1, on the reverse strand, counting down.
CCTGGTCTCTCGCTGGTCTAACCCTGGTCTCACGCTGGTCTAACCCTGGTCTCACGCTGGTCTAATTCTGGTCTCTCTCTGGTCTAACCCTGGTCTCTCACTGGTCTAACCCTGGTCTAATCCTGGTCTCTGTCTGGTCTAACACTGGTCTCTCTTTCCCCTCTAACCCTCTTTGGTCCACCTCTGGTCTCTATTTGGTCTAGGTGTGGATCTGCAGGGCTGTGACCCTCAAACCCGTTTCAGTCCTCCTCGCTCGGTCCAGTGGGTGGCGCTGATGCAAAGAGGAAACTGCACGTTCAGAGAGAAGATCCAGAGAGCGGCTTTGTTTAAGGCCAGCGCTGTGCTCATCTACAACAACAGCAGCAACGAGACCGTGCGCATGGGCCATGAAGGTACCACTATTTCTGCTAATAGAATTCCACTCAATATGACTGTAAGTCCAATTAGTAATTTTTTTAAAGTAATTTTTATGATGGGTACTTGATAGGTCTGTAGTCAACAACAAAAATCCTTGGTCCCTGAAAGCAGTGATTCCCAACCTATTTGCCCCGCAATCCCTGTTTTACCTGTGGATACATTGACGACCCAAATATCTGTCTCCTACCTGAGAAGCCACTCTTTCATGCTTGTATTATACTTCTCGCATGTAAATTCGAAATTAGATGCAGAAGTATTTATAGTCTATGCCAGGAGTGTCACCGAGGGCCACATTTTCACCGAGGGTCACATTTTGAAACTTATACGAAGCAGAGGGCCACCTTTAAGACTTGGAACATGTCGGTGTAATCCCTCATTCGTCCAGGAGTGTTCCATTGTAGAAAAAGATTCAGTTGTTTCTCTGTTTTAGAAAAACGATACGTTTCTACTCTCATCCAAGAGTCATTCTCAATCTGTGAAACAATTCTGAGAACTCCTGTTTATATCCTACTCTGTGAAAGCCCTGCCCACAGGGCGGGACCTCCTGATAATGGCCCGTTGAAACTTAACTGGGATGGGCCTATTGTTCCCTGACTTTTGGCTCCCTCTCATTGAGTGCCTGTCTAGCATCAGAATGTCTCCAGGGTTTCAGCAAACCATTATAAACAACTGGAAGGTTGAATCTTAAACCTCCATTAAGCGGAGTTGTTAAAAAAGAGAATCCTTCCTTAAATCGTAAAATATAAACAGGAGTTCTCAGATTTGTTTTACAGATTGAGAATGACTCTTGGATGAGAGTCGAAACGTATCGTTTTTCTAAAACAGAGTCCAAATGACTACAACTGAATCTTTTTCTACAAGACTTTGAACATTAATATTAGGTTGTTGTTGTTATTATTAGGTTAGATATAACATCAAAATGCTTGAATTTTTCCAATTTTACATTAAAAAGTATTACTTTTTGTTGTTTGGACAAATTTAGCTGGAAGCTGGAAAAAAAAATTGGTCTGAGGGCCACATTTGGCCCCCGGGCCGTAGTTTGGACATGCCTGGTCTATGCAGTTCGTGCATGTATGGACGACGTGATAGGGGGCATTTTGCTGTGACATGTCAATTATAGGGAAAATATTAATCATTTTCTCAGTAATGACTGTAAAATACTTAATTTGCCATCCCTTCATGAAAACTCACATAATCTTGTTTGGATTTTCTAAGAACCCTAGGGTACTCACTGAGAATCTTTCAGGACCCAAGTTTGGATCCCGAGCCCAGGTTGGGAATGACTGGACAAAAGATTAGTCATCAATTAATCAACCAAAATGAGATGTGGTGTGGCACTGACAAATACAGATAAGTAAACTGCATCCTCATAAATGAAAAGGGAGATAAATCCAGTCAATCTCAAATCTCCATTTAAATCCATTTAGCCAGATTTTCAGAGCGAAACAAGCAACCAATCGCTAAAGAAATGCACACATTTTATATATTTAACAACTATAATGTTAACTGTCTGTATTTCAGTAATCCTTTGCGTATTAACACAAAATAGAACTACCAAAAAGATTTTTAAAAAATACCACTATATTGATGTGAAATTGCCTCTCAGGAGCAAGCTCCCTCAAAACCCAAACCGCAACTTCCAAAATTTGCAAGCGATGCCTAAGGCTGGGCGATATGCACAAAAATGTATATTGCGATATAATTTCTCATATACACTATGTATATCTCTTTTTTTAAATCTTTGAAATATAAACAAACGTAAAACAAAGAACACAACCGGAGAGCAAATAATGAACAAGCGGTAGAAAATGAATGAATGAATGAATAATCATAATAATCATAAATAATAATAACATTAACACAAAAGGCACAGTTTGATAAAACGTAAATAAAATTACAGTCCCATTAAGTCCAAAGTCTGTCATAGATATCCATTTTCAAATTAAGTCTGAATGTAATTTTTTCCATTTGTCTGATGTCCGTTACAATGTCAGTCTTGTCCTCGTGAGGTTTGTGTCAACCAAATTCTTTGTGATAGCCTTTATTCCTGCTGCAAAAAGTACATTACAAAGGTATCCATTTATTGTGTCCATTGCAGGGGTTTTTAGGCCTAAGTACATAGTTCTAAAATGTTGTCTGCAGTGCCTTGTTAATTTCAGTCCACTATTTTTGAGCAACAGGACAGTCCCAAAATATGCGATAATGGTTTGCTTCCTGGCTGCCACAGTTTCTCCAACAGTTAGCAATTCCTTGAAATCGTGTTATGAAAAATCGTGACACATTTTTCCCTCCAGACATGTTATTTTCTTTTTCCCATTTGTTTTTAATATATTTAGTAGTTATACACAAGCAATGCATTGATATAATTTAGATATTCCCCTTGAAAGTTCTGATTTATAAGCCCTGATAAAAAATTCAGTCAGAGGGTTATAATAGTTGTTACTTTGTTTAATGTTTTGGTTATAATAACTCCTTATTTGTAAATACCTATAAAAGTCCTGTTTCTCCAAGCCGAAGGATTCTTTCAACATATCAAAGATTTTCATGTGATAATCTTTTACAATCTGGTGACAATATTTTGTACCTTTTGTAATACAGACCTTGAATCTCAGGTCAGTGCTATTTTGTACAAATCTTTGGTCATAAACCAACCAGTTTAAGAGTTTGACATCTTTGTTTAGTTTGTATGTTTTGATTAGCTCTTTCCAGGTTGTAAGCACAGATTTTACCCAGGGATTCTCAACGTCCTCCAAATGACTCAACCGTCTGTCATCTGCCAGTAAGGCCTGTACAGGAACCCCCGGCACAACATTAATCTCAATATTCTTCCATTGAGCTTCATATTCTGGGTCACACCAGCACAGCAACGCTCTGATTTGAGCTGAAATAAAGTAATTTTTCAGACAAAGTAAACCCCAACCTGCTCTTTCTTTTCAGAATCAGAATCAGAGAAGGTTTATTGCCAATTAACAAAATTCACAAACATAGGAACTTGTTTCGGCATTAAGGTACAACACTGATCAATAATAAAAACAACATATATGAAATCAATCATTGTTAAGAAGCAATTTAAAATTACTATATTATAAGTTTTTGGGAGAAAATGCATCACATTGGGTATGGAAATTTCTGGTTTGGTCAAATATAATAGAACATCATCTGCAGCAGGCAATTGTATGTTCTTGTCCCATCAATTGTAAAACCGTGAATTGTTTTTGATTGTCTAATAAATTGGGCCAGTGGTTCCAAATACAAAGCAAACAGGAGGGGAGACCAGGCACAGCCCTGCCTCACCCTCCTTTCCAGAGTCAGTGGATGTGTCAGATGATCACTGATTAGATTTTTTAACACTTAAAATAAATAAGGCTAGCTAACAGAATCGAAAGCCTTCTCAGCGTCCAAACTAATTATTACGGCTTTGTTTTGTTGTTTTTGTATTTGGTTCATTATGTGTAAAGATTATCTTATGTTATCTTGTGTCTGTCGTTTGGTAATGAATCCTGTCTGATCATTGTGGATTAAGTTTGGGAGTATTCTTTCCATTCTTTTGGATATAATTGAGTTATATATATGATAGTCCACATTCAAAATAGAAATGGGTCTATATGAGGCACAATCCATTCGGTCCAGTGCCCAGTTAAAACTTGCCAAAAGGAAAGGAGTAAGTGTGTCTTTTTTTATACAGCTTTATACCACTCTGAGGTGAACCCATCGCTCCCCGGAGATTTATTGTTCTTTAATCTTTTGATTGCACCTTGAATTTCCAAAACAGCTATTTCAGCTCCTAATTTTCTATTTTCTATTTTCTATTATTTCAAATCATCGTTTTTATCTTCCGAAATTTTTGAGAAAAGTTTTTCTGTAGAAGGAAAAATGCTGATTGAATTTGGTCTTGTTTGGTTAAGATTACATCATTTTGCCGTTCCAGTATTTCATAAATTGTTCTTTCAGCTTGTTGTTTTCTATGTTTCTAGGATAATAAATTCGAAAATTTTGGTCCACTCACATAATATCTTTTTGGTAATTAGCATTTTCTTGACTATTTCCTGTGAAGTCATATCATTCATTTCTCCTCTTATCTTTTAATTTGTTGTAGCAATTTAGGACGTCCTTTTTTGGCATGATTTTCCTGCAACAATTTAAATTTTTCTTGCAGATCATTTAGCTTTTTCTACATTTGTTTTTTTCATCAAGTTATGGTTATAATTTGTCCTCTCAAGACTGCTTCGGAAGCATCCCAAAGGATGGGCGGAGACATTTCTCCAGCATCACTTTCCTCAAAATTAGTCTTAATGTTATTTGACATTTTTTTCTTGAACAAAGGGTCATTAAGCAGGCTGGCATTGAACCTCCATAGTGTGTTTTTTTGTCCATCCTCTATCCAAGTCTACAGTAATGTAAACAGGAGCATGATCAATTAGGTCTATTGTGCCTATATCTGCCTCAGGGATTTTAGATCTGTCTTTCTTAAAGATAAAGAAATAGTATATTCTGGAATAGAGGGTATGTGGATTAGAAAAATTAGTGTATTGGCGTGCATTAGAGTTCATCTCCCTCCAGATCCAGATGTAAACCAGTCCTATATTCTTCATAAATTACGGAAGTTCTCATTCATAGGTCCTCCAGTGCTTTACGAATTTGACACATCCAATGTTAAAATTAAAATCGCCGATACAGATTAGGGTTCCCTCAGAGTGGTTTACAATCAGGTCTATAATATCAGTATAGAAGGTGATATCGCTCCTCAGTGGAGTATACACATTCATCAGAGTAAAAACCTTTCCATTAATAGTTCCTTTAACCAGTACATATCTGCCCTCTTTGTCCTTATATTCAAAAGGCTCTTCAGAAGCTATTCGGTTTGAAATCAATAATGCAACTCCCCTCTTATCTTTGTATAATGAATAGTACGAATTTTTATAACAAAATTAGACGTGTCAACCTCAAGAAGCACTGGAGGAACAATAAATAAGAAGTTCCGTATCTTATTGAAGAATATAGGCTTGATTGACACATGGAGGGAAATGAACCCTAGAGCACAGCAGTATACTAATTTTTCTAATCCGCATGCAATCTAGTCCAGAATAGACTACTTTTTTGCTCTCAATAAAGAAAAAAAAATCACTGAAGGGGATGTAGGCACAATAGACCTAAGTGATCATGCTCCTATCTACATTTCTGTGGATTTGGAGGAAAGATGAAATAACACACTTTGGAGGTTCAATACCAGCCTGCTTAATGACCCTTTGTTTAAGGAAAAAATGTCCAACAACATTAAGACTTATCTGGAGGACAATGATACTGGGGGTATTTCTCCGCCCATCCTTTGGGATGCTTCCAAAGCAGTTCTGAGAGAACAAATTATAGCCATAGAAAAAGAAACAAAGGGAGGAAAAGCTAAATGATCTGAAAAAAAAAAAAATTATTGGAGGATTGCCATGCCAAAAAGGGGTGTCCTAAAATGCAAAGAGAAAAAAAGAAAAAAAACGAAGAAATATTAAGATAGACAGAAGTGAGTGCAGAAAGTGACAGTTCAGTGAGTGATTGGTTAAATTGTAGTTAAAGTGGTGTTTAGAAGTGTTCATGAGTCCAACAGCAGAGGGAAAGAAACTATTCTTGTGGCGGAGGTTCTGGTCCGGATGGACCGTAGCCTCCTGCCTGAGGGGAGTGGTTCAAATAGACCATGTCCAGGGAGAGGGGTCAGCTGTGATCCGACCTGCTCGTCCCAGAGCCCTGGAGACGTACAGGTCCTGCAGAGATGGAAGTCTGCAGCCGATCACCTTCTCAGCAGAGTGCACAATGCGCTGTAGGGAGGATGGTGTTGAATGCAGAGTTGAAGTCCACAACCAGGATCCTGGCATAGGTTCCCGGTGAGTCCAGATGCTGCAAGATGAAGTGGAGTGCCAGGTTGTTGGCGTCGTCTACAGACCTGTTGGCTCTGTAGGCAAACTGCAGGGGGTCCAGCAGGGAGGAGCTATTATTGACATAAAGTTGCCTGCTATGCAGATGATGTTCTATTGTATTTGACCAAACCAGAAATAAGATTGGTCCAATGTCTGGATACAAAATTAATGTACAAAACCTGAAATTTTCTCTCACTGGCGCCCCCCTCTGACCTTTAAAAAAAAAAACTATCCATTTAAATGGCAAACGGAATCCTTTAGATATTTAGCTGTGGTACTCCATAGAGACCTATCAACAGTTCTGGGAGAAAATTATACCCTTCTTTTTAAGACCATAAAAAAAGATCTTGAAAAATTGACTCTTATCCCATACTTATGTCTAAGTCAAAGGATTGAAACTAAAAAAATGTATGTTTTGCACAGGTTTCTCTATCTGTTCCAGACTCTTTCGATTCCCATCCCGACCGGTTGGTTGATGAGTGGAATAAAGCAATCTCAAGATTTGTGTGGCAAGGCTGGAAACTCTGAATCCGATTCAAAACGCTGCAATTATCTAAAGAAAAAGGAGGCTGGGGTACCTTGTTTTAAAAATTACTTTATTTAAGCTCAGATCAGAGCATTGCTGTGCCGGTGTGACCCAGAATATGCTCAATGCTCAATGGAAAAATTATCGGCCCTCGCCACGCCGCCGCCACACCGCCGCCCGCAATGTAAGAGGGGGTGCTCACGCGCCCCAATTTTCCTCCTTTTATTACACCTTCTGCCGTATCTGTGGCGCTATCGCACTTTCCCCCCTTTGCTTTACAAGTTGTGGCATTATTGTGTACTGAAAATTTCAATATTTTGTGAAAAGTTTGCGGCTGCGCTGCACAAAGACCGTAATTTTTTAAAGAAAAAGTTGAATAACTTTTGATGGCCCACTCTTTTTTGTGGTCCCCAGTCAAAAGGCAATTTTTGGGAAATGCTTGACAAAATGTGCGGCTTCGCCACACACAAACCATGACACTTACAATCAAATCTTTGATAACTATTGATGGTCCACTCCTGAAGATGAGTCTCGCCAAATTTTAGGTTAGTCGGGCTAACGCCCGAGGAGGAGTTCGTGTAAGTATAGAATGTAAGTATGTTCAAATTTCAGTGATTTGGCAATTTTCCCATTGGAATAACATGGGAGGTTTTTGTCATCACTATGGCTACGCCGTAACAAATATGACATGGGTTTCAATGACTTTTTTTATCAGGATGCCGAAATGTAATTTTGTGCCAAATTTCATAAAATTTCAAAAAACTAAATATTTTGCTCCCCATACAAAATTGTATTCCGCTCTGTAGGGGGCGCTATCGCGTCAAATTCATTTGTTTAACTTAAAGTAGGTTAAGGGTAACAAGTTTAATAACTGATTCAAATGTGATGTAAATCGGACTGTGTGCGCAAATGGCAGCAAATTTTAGAAATTTCTGAAATTCTAGCAACAGTTTGCAGCTTCACCGCACAGAGACTGTAAAAGGTATCAAAATAATTTGCTAATTAACTTTTGATATCCCACTCCTCAACTCCATTTTCACAAAATGTCAGCTTTTTTGGGCAAACGCACTAGTAGGAGTTCATAAAAGTACGACATTTGAAACAACTCCCAAGTCATGCTTAGCAAACTTTGATCCAATATGGCCGTAATAATATTCTTTACTTCTCTTGCCTCTGCGCCAAATTTCATTAGTCTACAAGATTTTTTTGGCGCCATTTCCTATCTCTCAATGCATTTTTTTAAGATTTGGGGGCGCTCACACACCAAATTTTTGAATTTTAGAAGAAGGAGATGAGAGCAGAATGTGGAGAGGCAATATTTTTAGAGATGTGCAAATTTTCCTGACTTGTTCACTCAGTGAAAAATAGGGGGTTGGTCCTGAAGCGAGCCCTGCGACGAGTTGGCCACTGTCCAGGGTGTACCCCGCCTAAGGCCCAAAGGCACTGGGATAGGCTCCAGTCACCCGCGACCCCTAACGGGAACAAGCGGTAGAAAATGGATGGATCATGAGATGGATGGTCCTGAAGCGGTCGTCATCCCTGTGCGCACTTTTGCACGGGCTCCACGATAATGTTACATCTTCATACTACCAATTAGTATGCACGGGACGTGCATGAGTGGAGGAGTGCGTTAGTGAGTGTTTGGGAAGCGGTGCGAGCGCTTCACGCTCAATTTTCGTTTTGCACTTTGTGCACACTTACGCTTCGCACGGCCTTGCAGAACTAATAGGCCTCTCGCCAGCTTGTGCGGCACTCGGACCTAATAACCACGAAGCATCTATATTATAGTCCTGCTATCAATACTGTTGATCATTAAATTCTTCTAACCCCGTTTAGTTATAACCTTGGGCTACATCAACAACGCCTGGACTGGACTGGACTGTGATCTCTGATCTGGAATATCTTTTCATTAACTGCAAATTCTACTCGCCACATGAGTTCGCCTCATTCATTCTGGCCGCTGTTTACATCCAACCAAGCGCAAATGTGCACGATGCAGAGCGCGCACTCGCGGACCAGATTCTTTTGCGCCGTGGTCCGAGCTGCTCTCGGCTTTTCAGCTCACACCATGGTCCACCTGATCCCCACGTACAGACAGAGGCTGAAGCTCTCCAAACCCGTAGTTAGGACCTCTAAGAAGTGGACCAATGAGGCAGTGGAGGAGCTCCGTAATGTGTTTGGACATCACAGACTGGGAGGTTTTCAGAGCTGCCACAGAGTTTGGATGAGACACGGACACTGTGACGTCATACATTCGATTCTGTGAGGACAGCATCATACCAACACAAACCAAAGTCACTTTCAACAAATGACAAGCCCTGGTTCACCCCAAAACTGAGTCAGTTAAGGCAGCAGAAGGAGCACGCGCACAGGGCTGGAGACAGGGGGCGCTACAAAGATGCAAAGTATGGATTTAGCAGGAGGGTGTGGAGAGCTAGATCACAGAACAATACCCGTCTGAAGCAGCAGTTCTCTGACAACAACTCCGCCTCCGTGTGGAGTGAGCTCCGGCTTCAAACTTCAGGCCCGAGCCCCCCTGCTGCAGACGACCGAAAAATGGCCGAGGCGCTTTTACACCTTCTACTCCAGGTTTGATGTGACCACCCCTCTCCCACAGTGGGACACCTCTGCCAACCCAACCCCGGTCCCACCATCAGCTCCCTCATCAAGAAGGCCAGTAGAGGATGTAACTTCTTGCGGCAGCTGAGGAAAGCCAAGTTGCAGTTTTACATGACCATCATTGAGTCCATCACCGTGTTGTACACTTGAGCCACAGCCAGGGACAAACAGAGACTACAGCGCATTGTGCGTTCTGCTGAGAAGGTAATCGGACTTCCATCTCTGCAGGACCTGTACGTCTCCAGGGCTCTGGGACGAGCAGGTCGGATCACAGCTGACCCTTCTCACCCTGGACATGGTCTATTTTGAACCACTCCCCTCAGGCAGGAGGCTACGGTCCATCCGGACCAGAACCTCCCGCCACAAGAATAGTTCCTTTCCCTCTGCCGTTGGACTCATGAACACTTCTAAACACCTGTCACTTTAACTGCAAATATTCATCAGTCACTGCACTACAACTGTTCATTTAACTGTAAATTCTTGTGTACATAGTGAGTCTGTTTTTATCTTATACTATTGTACATTTTAACAGTTTTCCTAATGCATGCCCTTTTTCATTTCATACATGTTGTTTTTATTATTGATCAGTGTTCTATGTTGCACCTTAAGGCCGAGACAAGTTCCTATGTTTGTGAATTTTGTTCATTGACAATGGCAATAAACCTTTTCTGATTCTGATTTCTGATCTGTTCCAGACTCTTCCAGTTTCCATCCCCAACCGGCTGTTTGATGAGTGGAATAAAGCAATCTTAAGATTTATATGGCAAGGAAAGAAACTTTGAATCTGGTTCAAAACTCTACAATCATCAAAATTAAAAGGAGGCTGGGGTTTACCTTGCTTGAAAAATTAATTTATTTCAGCTCAGATCAGAGCCTTTCTCTGCTGGTGTGATCCAGAATGTGAAGCTCAATGCCCACTGTCACATCGCATTCACCCAACATCCTTGTCCCAGTGTAAAAGAGGCACAGACTGACAGCACAACATGAGAGGACTTGATCCGTACGTACAATCAGACTTCACTGAGCCCTGGAGATGACCACAGTGTGCTCTGTCCTCGCCCTCAGGACCACACTGCACTCCAAGCACTCAGGTGTCCAGCTGTGCGTAACGGTGCAGTGCGGTACTGCTCGCGACTCATGCAGTTCTTGTTGTCCTGGACTTGGTCTTGGTTTAACCTGGTTAAATCTGACAAGGACATATGCCCCAATGCAGTGGCAAGTGCCACCCGGTTACGGACAATTGTGCCCAGCTTACCTGAACATGAGCCATGGAAAGCTCGCGTTCACCCCCGGGCAATTGAGCGCATGTCCATGGGCTTTTTCCCAGTCTGCCCGGATAAATTGAGACTAAACCAGGTCCAGAACCAGGAGGCGCTGAGCACAGAATGCATAAGGTGACAACCATCCCTGAGGGCTCAGAGGCCTCACTCTGGGACAAATGTGGGTCCTTGCAGCCATCTGTGGGGGTGCGCATTGGTATCATCTGCTCCCCTGGCTCTACTGCTGCCCTCGTTTATGGATCACAAATCAAGTTTACTGGAGATGTGCTGCTTGAACTGCGTTCCCCTCGGTGAAGGCAAATAAAAGTGAATTCAATAAAGAAACTAGGCTCCTATGCTGTATTTAAATATTTGTTATTTAAGTTTTGGGAATACATTTTAAAAAACAACAACAACAACAACAACAAAAGATAAATCAAACCGTTTTCCTTATTTTAATTTTAATTTTGAAATAAAAAATCCATTGTACAAATCGTACACATATTAATTGTTTCACTTGTACGACAACAAGCTTCTCCACTGTGAAGAAGGGTAAAATACGGCCCAAATCTCATGGTGCGTTCAGTCATTGTGGGCTTAAACCAGAGGCATCCAAACTTGTTTCATGAGGGGCCACATTTTGAAACTTATACAGAGCGGAGGGCCACAGACGATATGACAATGAAGTGAATCCTTGGAAATGTTGCATTTGATGTCGTTTTGATGAGCCATCACACCTTTAATAAAGCTTGGAACATTAATATCAGGTCTGTATCTCATAAAAATGTGTGTTATTTAGGTTATTATAGCACTAAAGGACTTTTTTTGGTTTGGCCAATATAGCAGGAAGCCTGTGGGCCAACAAAAATTGGTATGGGCCATAGTTTGGACCCCCTGGCTTAAACTATGAAACTCTCTCCCACTTGAACTATGGTCTACACCAGGGCTATTCAACATAAGGCCCAGGGACCGGATCAGGCCCTCAGAGTGATGAATCTGGGTTAGTCCTGGTTGTGTTGGGGATATTTTTTGCGACCCAAAATGTTGTCACAGTGGCATGTTGTGCACCTCTGGCCCAGAGGCCTTGGCCCCCAAAAAATCAGAACAAAATGAAGAAAATGGTTCTTGTTGAATAGCCCTGGTCTACACCCACTGTTGATCATTTAAAGAGAACAACAAACTTTGTCGATGTTGTTTGTTTGTCCGTGTGCTGTGTTTTATTTTATGGACCTAGTAAGCGTCCGAAATAATGCTGATGATGATATTATCTCTTTCCGTTTTCAGCGAGATGCTCTATTTGTCATGACTATCTAACATCAGAGCTATTATTCACGTGACAACAATTAGGTCATGTGACTGAAACCCATGAAAAAGAAGACACAGGACAAGAAATCGAACTCTTATTATTGAGAAATCTTGACCAAACCTAATTTCTTAAATTGCGATAACTTCTTGCGATCTATTCAAACATATTTCTGGTCATTGAATGAGTTTGGACAGTTAAACGGGTTCTCCCTGTTTGTGCTCAGGTACTGGTCCTGTGGTGGCAGTGATGATACCGGAGCTGTTTGGACGGGAACTCCTGTCCCTCCTGGAGCGGAACTTGTCGGTGCAGGTGCGGGTCTTAGTGGGACCCCGATCTCAGAACTCGTCCCGGTCTTCGCTGGTTTTTGTCTCTGTGTCTTTCATAGTCCTGCTGGGGGTCAGCTCGGCTTGGCTCCTTTTCTACTGCGCACAGAGGCTCCGCGGATCCACCAGGGGGCGCACTCAGGTTAGAGATCAGAACAGGACAAGACCAAGACCAGAACTAGGGCTAGACTAGGACGAGGATCAGACAAGACCAGGATCAGATCAGACCAATCAGGACCAGACCAGACCAGGACCAGAACAGGACCAGACAAGGGCCAACCTAGGATCAGACCAGGGTAAGACCAAGAGAAGACAAAGACCAGCCACAAACCAGCCCCAGAACAGGGCCAGACCCGGATCAGATTTGGACCAGACCAGGATAAGTCCAGACCAGGGCCAGGACCACATACAGGATCAGACCAGTACAGACCAAGACCAGACGAAGGCAAGACCAGGACCAGACCAAGATCAGACCTTAACTAGACCAGGATCAGACCTTAACTAGACCAGGACCAGACCAGGATCAGACCTTAACTAGACCAGGACCAGACCAGGATCAGACCTTAACCAGACCAGGACCAGACCAGGATCAGATCAAGAGTGGGATCAGGACTAGAACAAGACCACAGCAGAACTTGACCATGACCACAGCAGGGCCAGAGCAGGACCAGAGCAGGACCAGAGCAGGACCAGTCCAAGACCAGACCAGGACCAGGACCAGACCAGGACTGTGCCCAGGTGGTTGCTAACCTTGTGAACTTGTGTCCTTTAGAGAGGATTTGGAGATGCAGCTAAGAAGGCGATCAGGAAACTGACCACTAGGACTGTAAGAAGAGGAGATAAGGTGAGGCCCTCATCTTTCAGTGTCCCTGTGAAGCCTGGTGTCCACTGCACAATTATGAGCATCAAAGATGAAAGATGTTTGATCGTGGGGATTTTTTGTGTTGTGGTTCAAAATAGTAGGTCTCACAGTGAGATGCCAGAGAATCATCAGCTCTATCAAGTCTGATATTTGGAATGTTAGTGAGTCCTCCCACAATATCTACAGATAATCTCGATCAAACATGTGACCAACAGTAACTCAGTAAAGTGTTGCATTTTTCAGTAATGCAGTAATAAAACGCATTACTGTGTTGAAAATGGGTAATATATTACCCATTACAATCTCCAGGCGACCTGCTCGGCTCGTCATTCAAATTGATGTTTGGGTAAAAAAGAAGATTATTTTAAGGGGAAACTGTCCTATTGCCAACAAATAGGACAGACTATCATCAGGATGCTCCTTCCTGTGGGAAGGTCTTACTCAGAGTTCTCAGACTAGATCCTCAGATTGAGAATTACTCTTGGCGAGTCAGAACATCGTGTATCCACATGACTACAACTGAATCTTTTTCTTTCATTCAGTAACTTCTTTAAACGTGAAATCCCTGCTAGCATGCAGTGCTAGCTTCAGGTAACCGGTACAACTGCAGTTATCATACCACACGTAATCAGGAGCCCTCTGTTGTAGCCACGATTGCGTGAACTATGGCACAATGTGCATGTGTGCTGTTTTAGGATTGTCAATGTCCCACATCTTATCACGTGACATCCATAAATCTTCAAAGAAAAACTAAAATTCCGGTTCCAGGTTGTGTGAAGTGGCTGGACTTGGCCGCTGGAGGCTGGAGTGGGATGGTGCCAGCCCATATTTGGTGATAGTGTTTGAACCAATGACTGATACCTGGCATTCAAAAGCGCCACCTGTAGGTGATGTTTGTCATGGCCTCATACACAGGCAGTGAAAGAAGTGCGCAATAACATTTGTTTGATTTCCTGTCTTTCAATTTGTTTCCAATATAAAATAAAATAAAACATTGGAACACTGCCTCGGAGCATTGTTTCTTTATTTAATTTATCTTTGTTTATTTTTGAGAGCTCGCCGTCACTCCCATTGTGCCCGGACTAAACCCAGACTAAACCAGACTAAAACCAGACTAAACCAGACTAAACCCAGACTAAACCAGACTAAACCCAGACTAAACCCAGACTAAACCAGACTAAACCCAGACTAAACCCAGACTAAACCCAGACTAAACCCTGACTAAACCAGACTAAACCCAGACTAAACCCAGACTAAACCCTGACTAAACCAGACTAAACCTGACTAAACCAGACTAAACCCAGACTAAACCCCAGACTAAACCCAGACTAAACCCAGACTTAACCCGACTTAACCCAAACTTAACCCAGACTTAACCCAGACTTTAACCCAGACTTAACCCAGACTTAACCCAGACTTAACCCAGACTTAACCCAGACTTAACCAGACTTAACCCAGACTAAACCCAGACTTAACCCAGACTTAACCCAGACTTAACCCAGACTTAACCCAGACTAAACCCAGACTAAACCCAGACTAAACCAGGACTAAACCAGGTCCAGAACCAGGCATGCTGAGCACAGACTCCACGGCAGTCCGCTCAGCACTTCTCTGCTTATAAACTCCACTTGTGATCCATAAACTAGAGCAGGCAGCAGCAGAGCCATGGGAGTGGATGATCCTGAAGCCCCACCCCAGACTGCTGCGAGGACCCGATCAGTCCCACATTTACGAGGACCGCATTAGTCCTGGTGCCAGGCCTCTGAGCCCCCGGTGATGGTTGTCACCCGGCGTGGAGAGTCTACAGGCAGAGATGTGTGCGCAGACTTCTTGTGCCTAACTGTGTGGGACTTGTCCCTGGCGCGAGCTCAGTCCCAGTTTCCCTGGTGATTGGAGCGTATGTCCTCGAGATGGGCTTGTGCCAGTTCAACCGGACTAAACCAAGACCAGGTCCAGGACAACAGGGACTGCAGGAGTTGCGTGCAGCACCGCACAGCACAGCACTGTTACGCACAGCGGGACACTTGAGTGCTTGGTGGGATGCTGCGTGGTCCGCAGGGCGCATTTTGTGTCATCCATTTCTTTGTAAGAGCCTTTTTCGCTGCAGCCAGGAGAATGTTCCAGAGATAACTGCTGGTTGTGTCCATGGCAGGAGTCCTGAGGCCCAAATACATAGTTCTGAAATCCATTGGGATGGTGATGTCATAAGTCAGTCCAGTATTTGTGAACAGGACACTCCCAAAACACATGATAGTGGTTTGCCTCCTGCTGCCACATCCTCTCCAACAGTCTGCATTTTCCTGTGAGTAATGGGCACTTTGACATGGAGTTATGAAGAAGCGAGACACATTCTTTCAACAGAACCACAAAAATATGTGATTTTGTGGTTCTCCACTGAGATGTGCATATACTTTCCCACCCTTCATTAGCCAGAACAAAGTGACCCTCTCTTTCCCATTTACCCTTAATGTAATCAGTAGGGTGAGTGCCCAGATTATCAATACATTTATATAATTTAGATATTAATCCTCTTGAAAGTTCAGATTTATGTGCTTTAGTAAATGTTTCAGTCAAAGGGCTATGATGGTCATCATTCTTTTTGATTTCTTGATTATAATAACTCCTTATTTATAAGTCCCTTTAATATCCTGTTTCTCTAAACCAAAGGATTCTTTCAATTTATCAAAGCTCTTCAGATGATTCTCCTTTACAATCTGGTAAAAGACCTTTATACCTTTTGTTGTCCAGACTTTAAATCTTGAGTCTGTGCATTTAACATCTTTGTTTAGTTTGTATGTTTTTGATCAGCTCCTTCCATGTTGTAAGAACAGACTTCACCCAAGGGTTCTCCACCTTCCCCAAAAGACTCAACCGTCTGTCATCTGCCAGTAAGGCCTGCACAGGAACCTCCGGCACAATATCAATCTCAATATTTTTCCATTGAGCTTCATATTCTGGGTCACACCAGTACAGCAGGGCTCTGATCTGAGCTGAAATAAAGTAATTTTTCAAACAAGGTAAACACCAACCTCCTTTTTCTTTTGATAACTGTAAAGGTTTGAATTGGATATTATCTGAGATTTATTCCACTCATCAAACAGCCGGTTGGGGATGGAAACTGGAAGAGTCTGGAACAGATAGAGAAATCTGGGCAAAACATACATTTTTATAGTTTCAGTCCTTTGACTTAGACTTAAGTAGGGGATAAGGTTCAATTTTTCAAGGTCTTTTTTATAGTAATAAAAAGAGGGGTATAATTTTTCTCCAGAATTGTTGTTAGGTCTCTATGGAGGACCACACCTAAATATCTAAGAGATTCTGTTTGCCATTTAAATGGGTAAGTTGTTTTAAAGGTCAGAGGGGGATGCCAGAATTAAATAATTTCAGTTTTTGTACTTTCATTTTGTATCCGGACACTGGGCCAACTTCTTGTAGAAAATGCATCACATTGGGTATGGACATTTCTGGTTTTGGTCAAATACAATAGAACATCATCTGCAGCAGGCAACTTTATGTTCCGTCCCATCAAGTGTAACACCGTGAATTGTTTTTGATTGTCTAAAAAATTGGGCCAATGGTTCCAAATACAAAGCAAACAGGAGGGGAGACCAGGCGCAGCCCTGCCTCACCCCTCTTTCCAGAGTCATTTTAATTCTTGATATTGGACCATTGTAAAGAGCCCCAATATTTTGTATCATTAAAATCATCGATTTGAAATTTCTTTAGCTATTTAAATAAATATGGCAAACTAACAGAATCAAAAGCTGATTATTAAGGCTTTATTTTGTTGTTTTTGTATTTGCCTCATTATGTTTAAGGAGCGTTATCTCGTGTTTGTCGTTTGTTAATGAATCCTGTCTAATCATTATGCAAGTTTGGGAGTATTTGTTTCATTCTTTTGGACATAAATGAGGTGTAGATACGATAGTCCACATTCCTAATAGAAATATGTCTATATGAGGCACTGTCCAATCGATCCTTCCCTTCTTTTGGTATCAAGGATATGATGGCTTCTTCCCAAGCTTTTATAGCACTTTGAGGTGAACCCATCACTCCCCGGGGATTTATTGTTCTTTAATCTTTTAATTGCGCCTTGTATTTCCAAAAATGTAATTTCAGCTCCTAATTTTTTATTTAGGAGCTTTTTTTTTTGAGGGTGTCCAGAAAGGAGTTTATATAATCTTCTTTATAGTCTGGAATTTTTGAAAAAAGTGTGCATGTCCAGTAATGTCCCGTAATTTAAAAATGGTTCTGTCAGCTTGTTGTTTTTTAAGTTTCCAACATAGTAATTAAGAACATTTTGATCCACTCTCATAATATCTTTGTTTGGTAAAGAGCATTTTCTTAACTATTTCTATTTCTCCTCTTATCTTTTTAATTTCTTGTAGCATTTTAGAACACCCCTTTTTGACATGGTTTTCCTCCAACAATTATTTTTTTTCCAGCAGATCATTTAGCTTGTTCTCCCTTTGTTTCTTTTTTCGGAGGCTATGGCTATAATTTGTCCTCTCAAGCCTGCTTTGGATGCATCCCAGAGGATGGGCGGAGAAATTTGCCCAGTATCACTTTCCTCCAGATAAGTCTTAATGTTGTTGGACTGTTTTTCCTTAAACAAAGGAAATTATTGTGCCTATATCTGCTTCTGTGATTTTAGATCTGACTTTATTGAGAACAAAAAAGTAATCTATTCTGGAATAGAGTGTATGTTGATTTGAAAAAATGGGTATTCTCAAGGGTTCATTTCCCTCCATATGTCAATCAATCCTACGGTCTTCAATCAGAGACGGAACTTCTTGTTAATAGTTCCTTCAGTGCCTCTTGAGTTCGACACATCCAGTGTAGGCTGAATGCGAAGATTCCAATCGCCGCCACAAATTAGTTTTCCCTCAGAGTGGTTCACAATCAGGTCCATGACATCAGCATAGAAAGTGATATCACTCCCTCGTGGAGCATACACATCCAAAAGAGATAAAACCTTTCCATTAATATTCCCTTTAACCAGTACATATCTGCCATCTTTATCCTTACATTCAAAATTCTGTTCAAAAACTATTCTGTTTGAGATCAATATTGCCACCTCCCTCTTATGTTTGCCTCTGTATGATGAAAAGTAGGACATAATTTTGTTCATTCAAGTGTGTGTCTCTTGTAAAAATATAATGTCTATTCTTTCTCTTTTAATTTTTGTCCAAATTTGTGTCCGTTTAATTGGGCTCAGTATACCATTCACATTGAAGGATGCTACTTGTAACACTTCTGATGCCATTGAGTTGATTGTATTGATCTCGCCATTGACAACCTTCGAATATTTTTAGTCTCTCTGGTCGAAAACAACAAACACACACAAGAACCATCGGAACACATAGGGTTCATGCTAGAAACGGGCATTGAACCCAAAACCTGATCAAAAAGCTCGTAAAAGGGAGGGAAGTCCAATCCTAATGAAGGGCCCCCCCTCCAAAAAAAACTCCCAGGCACTCCTGACACCAATCCTCAAAAGGAACTGGATATATAAGACCCCTGGCTCACCACGTCCCCCTGCTGCACTCTGCATAGCCTTTCAAATCCAATCTCCCACATTTGATACATCAATGAGTAGATGTGTTTAGTCACAGAGCTTATGTACAATAGCAAACAGCCACCAGGGGGCATAAAGTCTGATGTTAAAAACTAAAAAAATCAGTCTCTCTTCAAATGAACAGAAATGTATCACCATGTGACCACAACCCGAACTCACATGCCCCACGCTGGTGGCTCCATCCTCTGCACTGTTCATTTCTCTGTGTTTTGCATCTTCCTTAAGAGCACCTCTGCTTCTCCTGGTGTTCTGAGCACATGTGTTTTACCTTCAAAAGTCACCAGAAGAGTCGCGGGGAAAGAAAATCCATGTCTCTGTTTTCTCCTCCTGAGCTTCTCACAGATCTCACAGGCGAACCTTGTATGGAATATCTGGAGCAAAAAAGACACGTTTGCTCAGGAGGAGCTCAGGTATGATCTTCTCCAGGAAGTTTTCAGTGTCTTTTCCCTCCTCAACGCCCATAAGCCTCAAGTTGGGACGATGGGATCTGGACTCCAAATCCAGGAGCTTATTTTTCATGTTTTTGTTCTCCGACTCCAGCGTCGTCACCCTGGCCCGTAGCGCCTCCATCTCGGCCCTTACTGTCTGCAGATCGTCCGTATTGTCTTAAACACGTTGCTCAACCTCCTCAACGCGTGTTCCCGTTATTCCATCAGCTTTCAATGTAGGCGGTCACTGCCTCTGACACTGCTGGAGCTATGGTAGCTAACAACTCTCAGAGACTCCATGGCACGTTGACCTTCGGACATCTTGAGCCACAGCCGATGACCAGGTTTGTTAGCCGCGCTAGCTTCGTTAGCCACACTAGCCTCATTAGCTTGTGATGCGGGCTGCTTTCCAATGGGGCAATGGGCCATTATCTTTGTCTGTTTTGTTCCTGTGGCACTACTGGACTTGTGTCTTCCTCTTCCTTGTTTACTCATCTCTCTTCTTTGTTCTTTGGGATTAGGTGGGTCAAAAGATGATTTTAAAACCACGATTTGCAGCAGCGGTGTGAAGTGAGACGTCAAGTGCGTCACCATAACCAGAAGTCCCGCATGCATTTGTTTTATAGTAATTATACTGATGTGCTGCTGAGCTGCTGAGCTGCTCCGTGTGCTGTGGAGATCCATTTGGATACAATGGGCAAAGTATGCACAGTGTTTTGAAGCTTAGGCTTTATTTCTAACAGCTCAACCGATAGAGTTACAAACAGTTTAATCCAGGGCTTCTCAAACTTTTTCTGCTGTGCCCCCCTTAATTTGTTTATCCCCCCCATAGCCTCGAGAAATGATAAAGAATGATAAAATAAAACAATACAAATTAAGAATATAATTGCATATTAGCCTGAAGTAAAGTTTAAATGAGCTAAATAACATTTATTTGCAGTGTCATTCAGAGTGTCTTTCTTTGGTTTGTGTTTTTTAAGCCATGTAGAAATGGCACAACACTGAGTCTCACTGCCCTAAACATATATGAGCCGCTCTGAGTGCTCTCCCCTCCCTCTGTCTTTTTTCCTGTGCTGCCAGGGCAGGCCAGTCCAGTCCAGAGGCAGACGTGTGCGAGGGAGCAGAGCAGGCGTGTGCGAGGGGCGCAGAGGCAGGCGTGTGCGAGGGGCGCAGAGGCAGGCGTGTGCGAGGGGCGTAGAGGCAGGCGTGTGCGAGGGGAGCAGGGGCAGGCGTGTGCGGGGCGAGAGGCAGGCGTGTGCGAGGGAGCAGGGGCAGGCGTGTGCGAGGGGCAGAGGCAGGACGTGTGCGAGGGGAGCAGGGGCAGGCGTGTGCGAGGGGAGCAGAGGCAGGCGTGTGCGAGGGGAGCAGGCAGGCGTGTGCGAGGGGCGCAGAGGCAGGCACGTGTGCGAGCAGGGAGCGAGGGGGCAGGCAGGCGTGTGCGAGGGGAGCAGAGGCAGGCGTGTGCGAGGGGAGCAGAGGCAGGCGTGTGCGAGGGGCGCAGAGGCAGGCGTGTGCGAGGGGAGCAGAGGCAGGCGTGTGCGAGGGGAGCAGAGGCAGGCGTGTGCGAGGGGCGCAGAGGCAGGCGTGTGCGAGGGGAGCAGAGGCAGGCGTGTGCGAGGGGCGCAGGCAGGCGCAGGCGTGTGCGAGGGGCGCAGAGGCAGACGTGTGCGAGGGAGCAGGGGCAGGCATGTGCGAGGGCGCAGAGGAGGCGTGTGCGAGGGCGCAGAGGCAGAGAGGCAGGCGGTGCGAGGGGAGCAGAGGCAGGCGTGTGCGAGGGGCGCAGGCAGGCGTGCGTGTGCGAGGGGGCGCAGAGGCAGGCGTGTGCGAGGGGAGCAGAGGCAGGCGTGTGCCGAAGGGCGGCAGAGGCAGGCGTGTGCGAGGGGCGCAGAGGCAGGCGTGTGCGAGGGGAGCAGGGGCAGGCGTGTGCGAGGGGCGCAGAGGCAGGCGTGTGCGAGGGGCAGAGGCAACGTGTGCGAGGGGCGCAGAGGCAGGCGTGTGCGAGGGGCAGAGGCAGACGTGTGCGAGGGCGCAGAGGCAGGCGTGTGCGAGGGGCGCAGAGGCAGGCAGGCGTGTGCGAGGGGCGCAGAGGCAGTGTGCGAGGGCGCAGAGCAGGGCGTGTGCGAGGGCGCAGAGGCAGGCGTGTGCGAGGGGCGCAGAGGCAGGCGTGTGCGAGGGGCGCAGAGGCAGGCGTGTGCGAGGGGCAGGCAGAGGCAGGCGTGTGCGAGGGGCGAGAGGCAGGCGTGTGCGAGGGGCAGCAGGGGCAGGGCGGGCAGGCGTGTGTGCGAGGGGCGCAGAGGCAGGCGTGTGCGAGGGGCAGAGGCAGCAGAGGCAGGCGTGTGCGAGGGGGCGCAGAGGCAGGCGTGTGCGAGGGGCGCAGAGGCAGGCGTGCGGGCGCAGAGGGCAGAGGCAGACGTGTGCGAGGGGCGCAGAGGGCAGACGTGTGCGAGGGGCGCAGAGGCAGCACAGAGGCAGACGTGTGCGAGGGGCGCAGAGGCAGCGCAGAGCAGGCAGGCGGCGAGGGGCGCAGAGGCAGGCGTGTGCGAGGGGAGCAGAGGCAGGCGTGTGCGAGGGAGCAGAGGCAGGCGTGTGCAGGGGCCGAGGCAGGGTGTGCGAGGGGCGCAGAGGCAGGCGTGTGCGAGGGGCGCAGAGGCAGCGTGTGCGAGGGCCGCAGAGTGCGAGCGCAGAGGCAGACGGTGTGCGAGGGGCGCAGAGGCAGGCGTGTGCGAGGGGCGAGAGGCAGAGTGCAGGCGCAGAGCGCAGAGGCAGCAGAGGCAGACGTGTGCGAGGGAGGCAGAGGCAGGCGTGTGCGAGGGGCGCAGAGGCAGGCGTGTGCGAGGGGCGCAGAGGCAGGCGTGTGCGAGGGGCGCAGAGGCAGCAGAGGCAGACGTGTGCGAGGGCGCAGGCAGCGCAGAGGAGGCAGAGGCAGCAGGGGCAGGCGGCGTGTGCGAGGGGCGCAGAGGCAGGCGTGTGCGAGGGCGCAGAGGCAGGCGTGTGCGAGGGCGCAGAGGACAGTGTGCGAGGGCGCAGAGGCAACGTGTGCGAGGAGAGGCAGGCGGCAGGGAGCAGAGGCAGGCGTGTGCGAGGGGCGCAGAGGCAGGCGTGCGAGGGCGCAGAGGCAGACGTATGCGAGGGCGCAGAGGCAGCACAGAGGCAGGCGTGTGCGAGGGCGCAGAGGCAGACGTGTGCGAGGGGGGCAGAGCAGCAGAGGCAGACGTGCAGGGCGCAGAGGCAGCACAGAGCAGACGTGTGCGAGGGCGCAGAGGCAGCACAGAGGCAGGCGTGTGCGAGGGCGCAGAGGCAGCACAGAGGCAGGCGTGTGCGAGGGGAGCAGAGGCAGGCGTGTGCGAGGGGCAGGCACATGCCTGTCACGCGTTATGTGCGCACAATTCTCCAAACATCTCGTGCCCCCTTGGCACGGCGCTGCTCCCCCCCAAATGGGCGCGCCCCACACTTTCAGAAGCTCTTATTTCACCTACATGCTACAGTGATGACAATTTGAAATTGCATTCAATGAATTCAATGAAATAAATGTTAACCCAACTTCAGATCAGACGCTCTGCTGCGTTTGCAGAGATGATGCGCATGCACTTTCTGGATCCTGACTCAGGTGCACAAGTCGGGGGCATGAGAAAGAGCCCTTAGCTTAAAAATTTACAAATGACACTTTTTGGGCACAGTACTTAACTGATGTACAACTATGATGAATATTTACCGCCAAAGAACCTTAGAATAGCAATAAATAAATTAAATAAATTAAAATGAAAGGTTTGGCAGAACAATCCTGACTTTAGGGCTGAGTCCAAACACAGCAAAGGCTCACATCTTTCCTGGTTTTAAGTTAGCCAGTTTTATGAAACAGCTTTTTAGACCTGTTCTTCCCTTTTTTCTATTCTTCCAGGAGACTGACCCAGACTTTAATCACTGTGCCGTTTGCATTGAGTCCTATCAACTGAACGATGTGGTTCGGGATCCTGCCCTGCAAGTACGCACTCTCAAACTCCTTCAACTTTAAAACTGCATGTTTTCCAGCATCAGAGTTCAGCTTAGCACAATACATATATTCTCATGTTATTGTATTACAGTCGTTAGTATTGTCATCAAAAGCTCTAGGCCACCTAATGGAAGGCTGTTCAAACGTTGCTCGAGCACCTTCTGTTTTTGTGTCTTTGGGCAAGGCACTTCACCATGCTACCCACTGGCTGTGGTTAGAAACTGCTGGTTGATTGTTTTGAGCCTAGGTGAAGAAGGGTGTGTTTGACAGTTTGTAACACTGACAATTCAGCACCACATTACTGCTGTTCTCTTTGGTGACACTTTGTGACACTTGGGTGTTACTTGGCAATAACGTGTCATTTTAACACAAGGGAACGGAGAACAAACAGCCGTAGCAGATTTAATATTCATTTAGATCTTCGACCAGTTTTAGTTATAATCTGTAATGGGTTAAATCAATACTTGAATTCATGTTTACAGACTAAAAAGCAATTTGTTTGTTTTTGTAATGTGAAGACTACTTAATTTTACCATTAGAATACTGTACAGCAGACCTTTTTATTGCTGCTATTAGTGCACCGTTGTGTTTTAGGGACGTGTGCAGATGTCCTTCTGTGTGACAACATGGCTTTATTTGGGCTTGTCAAAAAATGTCTCTTTCCTTGTTTATAATAGAAATGCGATACAATATTAAATACATTTTCTTTCCTAGTAGTCTCCTTTTATGAGATCACATTTACTATAAAGTCAGCAATGGGATCAAATATATTCAACCTACCTATAGGTATGAGCAAAGTTTTCTTTTAAAGAGTTAATCAACAATGGTTGGTCCTAATTTCTCATTATGAAACACACATGAGTATATAATTATAATAATAATAATATATATATATAGTGTGTATAAATTATAATATATATATAGTGTGTATATATTATAATATATATATATATAGTGTGTATATATTATATATGTGTGTATATATATATATATATATATAATGTATATATTATATATATAATGTGTATATTATATATATTATATATATAATGTGTATATTATATATATAATGTGTATATTATATATATAATGTGTATATTATATATATAATGTATATATTATATATATAATGTATATATTATATATATAATGTATATATTATAATGTATATATTATAATATATATAGTGTGTATATATTATAATATGTATAGTGTGTATATATTATAATATGTATAGTGTGTATATATTATAATATATACACGCTATATATATTATAATATATATATATAGTGTGTATATATTATAATATATATATAGTGTGTATATATATATTTTAGTGTGTATATATATAGTGTTTGTGTGTGTATATATATATAGTGTGTGTGTATATATATATATAGTGTGCGTATGTGTATATATATAGTGTGTATGTATGTATATATATATATAAATATATATAAATAAATATATAAATATATATAAATATAAACATATATACATATATACATATATATAAACATATAAAATGTGCTGCCAAATTTGCTGGAACGACTACGGAGACGTCGCTGATGGGGCGTTTTTTAATAAAATATTACGTCATTTGTAGTTGCGACGCATTCTGGGCCCGTTGTAATAAATAGATTTTATACTTTAATATGGTACATTTAGCAAATATATATAGTCCTTTGGTGTGTTTGGACAATACATTTAATATAAAACACAAATAATTTAGTTTATGACCTCTAACAAATGTAATGAACAACTAAGTTCAAGACTGTAGACTTAGTCACTTTTAAATGTAATACTTGACATTAGCCTATTTTTAATACAATGTAATCGTTCTGAAAAACCTAATTGAATTATATGCTTTCAATGAGCTAACATTGTTCAATAAGCCTTTTTTTTTTTTTTTTTACACCCCATTACAAGCCCAAAATCGTCGAACTGGTTTGATTTCCGATTTCCCTTGAACACCACATTAGTAAACGCGGACCACTGTGAGGAGAGCGGGGTGCGTCCAATTTCTATACATTTACCTCCTCGTTTTCTCACAACCTCAATTCCTCCGCCTTGAACTACGCCCAGAGAGCACACAAACCAATAGTTATCAACCACGACGTGTCTTATTGGTCAATCTTCCACGTAGGCGGGATTTAGACGCGAGGAATCAAGGCTCCGAGGAGAAATGACACCAGAAATGCGATGCGACCAAAGTTGTCAATTTGCCGAAGCGTGCGTCAAAAAAGACGCCGTGGGGGAGCGCGAGACGTCTCTCCTTGTCCACGCACTTTTTACATTTTCTCTGCAACTTATTGACATTTTATCTCCTCTGCAGAGCTAACACAGAGCCAAAGTAGCACATGGGAAAGCTACTTAGCAGGTGCACTGATTTCATCCTTTAGAAAGAAGGCGTCAAAGGATGTAAAATTGCGGGGGGTGAACCGTGGATGTTGTTGTGTTGCTGTCACTTCCGGGGCTCTCTTCTCTTCTCTCCTTCTCCCTCCCGCTCTCGCTTTCTCTCTCCCCCATCCTTGCATCCATCGCTCCGGGGTGAGGTTGGTTAGGATCCGGGGAAGCAGCAGCAGCAGCAGCAGCAGCAGAAGAAGCAGAAGACGCAGTGAGCTTCAGGCGGCCTCTGATGCTCCGTGCGCCGGGGACGATGGAGGAGTTCGAGACCGAGGAGGACGAGCCGTGGTACGACCAGCGAGATCTAGAGCAAGGTGCGTACATCAAGGTGGAATAAACTGATTTTAGATTGACTGGTTGCTCAAATAATCCATTTAATTAGCCTGTTTGTGTTTGGTGTTGTAGCCTAATTGTGAATTCCACGCATGAGTTGGCTACTATCTTTCTGCATTTGCCCTTCATCTCTCTGCCAATTATGTAGATCTTGTCAGCAGTGGACTGGCCTGCATCAGCATCTAGGATAACACTGTCCTGTTCCTGTGTTGGTCCACTTGTACAGTAGGCCGGTGACAGTCCAAAGTGATGGAAATATTTCAAGATGAAGTCAACATTATGAACTAGTTGTCTGAACTAGTTAAAAGCCAGTGAAACAAATATGTGGTTTGCATAGAAAATCAGATATTGATCGATGCTCAAATATAGTTTTTATACTATTGAAGGAAAAAGTAAATTTCTTAGTATCAAAATCAAGTTTAAAAGGTAGGCATAGTAGTGTTTTCACAATATTAAAGTAAACTAGAGGCTATATTCTAGATACTATGGCAGAAAAAGGTGAAATAACCTAACTGCGTTCTGCTTTTATGCAACTGTATAGAGATTTTAAGTAGCCTATCCATGGGGTTTAGACCAGGGCTATTCAACATCAGGCCTGGGGGCAAAATCAGGCCCTCCAAGTGATTTAATCCGGCCAACGACCCAGTTTCCAAATATGAAAACGAAACAAAAAATATTGTTTACTGGTTTAATTTTGAGTTAGCACTAGTTTGGTCTTTGTTTAGTCCCTGTTTAACTGTCCTGGGTTGTTACTCGTCTAGTTCTAGTTTAATTCTTTTTCAGGGTAATTTTGCAAAGCATTGTTTGTTATTTCTCAAAAATATCTAATCTATTCATAGTTATTTATATTGTATTAACTCCATTTATTGGAACAGTGTTGGAAATATTTGTGCAACCCAGATTACAGTAGTATTACGTGTTGTGCACCTCCGGCCCAGAGGCTTTGGTCCTCCGAAAAATCTGGCCCTCAGGAAAATGAAGTTGCATAGCCCTGGTTTAGAGCGATGAAATACTAGCACCGTTGCCATAGTAATAAACAATTCAATAGGGCTGTTTGTAGCCGACTAAAGACATGCATGTGGATTGATTTAATAGACTAAAAGGGAGCGTGGCGCGGGCAAAAGCTCTCAAAATTATTAGGAGAAGTAAATAAACTCCACTTCGCCTTCTCCTTTTTGCTGTTGTACGCACAAAAACGTATAATTCTAATCAAATAATTCATCCACTATTTAAAAATGTGGTCAGCTAAGACATAATCAAGCAATGAAAACAATAAAATATCACCTATAAACAGGAAGCTGAAACCCACGAATAGTCAACTTTAAAATCCACTTATTGGAAAAACCTCGCATTGTTTCACCATTTGCACTTTGACCAGCGCCGAAACCTTACCTGAATTTGATCATATTTTGATTTTAAAAGTCCAAACCCAATCGTGTCAAGGATAACCCGTCCCCAGCCTTCAGACGTAACAAACGTTGAACCAAAGTGCGCTGTATTGATTGTGCATTGACTGACTGAAGCCTGAAGACGGCCGACCGGGCTGAAGTCGGTCTCCCTGATTCTTTATCTCGGCTTCTTTACTGGAAAAGGACTGTATAATAAACATAGATCGATTTAATTTCGCTGTAGCTTTCAAGCTCAGATGCATTTACTGTACTAACATAATTTAATATAGTTAATATAGTATAACTAATACTTTATTTACTTCTCTAATTTATACTTGCCCTAAATTCCTATTTTCAACTCCAGTTGATTTTTTTCCCCCTCTGGTCTGGTTTTCTTTATTTTTTTTCTTCTTTTTTTAATTGTCTTTGTGTGTGTTTGCTGTTTTTTTTATTTTTTTCTGAAAAATGGAAAAAAACGAGTATTTATTTTTTCAAAATTTTTAGTTATCCCCAGTTTAGACCACATTGTAAAAAAAATATAATAACGCTATTATTAACCTTATTAACATTTACAACTTAACCCTGCGACGAGTTGGCCACTGTCCAGGGTGTACCCCACCTAAGGGCCAAAGGCACTGGGATAGGCTCCCGTCACCTGCAACCCCTAACGG